>JAVSCE010006892.1:0-27606 GCA_032199065.1 Smutsia gigantea | reverse complement strand
AAAGACTAGAGGAAATATAGCAAAATGTTAATAGTGATATCCATGGATGATACTTGCCAGGTAGTTAACAGTTTTTTAAAAACAATCAGCCTGTATTTAGAAAATGAACTAATTGATTATGGGCCCAATACTTTGCTCAGCAACTACCTCACATGAATGAGGGAAGAATCATCAACCCTGTTTTTTAGTTGGGGAACCAACCAAGTTAATAAACTGCCAGCCACAAGAATCTATTAAGATTCAAACCCATGTCTAATTCCAAAGCTTGTGCTCCTTGAAGTACAGCACATGAGGTCTACAGAAGTGTCATAAAAATGTAATGCATTCTTAACCTCAGAACATGGTAGACTAGCTGATAGAATATTGGACTGATGCTGGGATTTCTATTGCTGACATAGGATCAACTGACATGGCACCCAAAACACAGGTTAAGCTGAATTGTATGATTAAGAATCAGTAATAAAGAAAGTTAAAAGACTGGCCTCACAAGAAATCTAGTAAGAAAGGTGTTACTTTAATTTTCTAGAAAACAAAATTAGGCAAGATCCCACAAGTACAGACAGAATTTGAAACTACATCTGCTCTTTCCATACCACACTGCCTTTCAATGATAGGAACAGCAGCCAGACGGCCTACTTCAGGCATATACAGCTATGAACTATTCAGTGCTCACATTCCATTGGTCACTAGCTTATACACACTTTTTAACATCTAGGTTAGTTCAAAAGAAAATCTGTTTCAAGAAAAGTTGCTGCTTTTACCACACTTGATATATATATATAATAAGTGATCATGTATTTGGAAAGTCAGTATGGGTGAACTGATTGTAAGGATTTTTTTCTGGAATGAAAAAACAGACAGAGCAAACTTTTGGATACTTACAGCCTCAGTAGGTGTCTTTTTCAGTTTAGTCCTGTCTACTTTCATTTTTTCAATTTTCTGTTTTATGATCTGAAAAGAAAATCCCCAAAGAGGTGAGAACTTAAAATTGCAATCTAAGCTCTATATGCTTGTACTAGACAATATAGAACGTAGAACATGCAAAATGCTTAAGGGAAAAACTCTGGAGTTATGATGCCATGAATGGACCCACAGTATTAACCTGGGTGATCTTTGATGGTAGACGGGTCCTTCAAGACACAGCTATGAGGTAGGGAAAGGTAAAGAATCTCTCCAGGTAAAATTGGCCCACATCCATTATGTCTCATAAGCTTGTAACCAATTAAAACACTTTTTACAAACTTCTCAAACACATAATTAAAATTAAGGAATGTTTTTAACACACCTCAGGATGGAAAAATTCACCATATCCCTAGAGTTGTCTGGAAAACTTAGCAATTCCACTTCTAGGAATTTATCCAAAGAAAATTGTAAGTAGGTACACAAATATTTAACCATAAGAATCCATACTGCATGACCATGTATAATAGTGAAAAATCGCAAAGAATCAAATGTCCAAAATAGGATTTGTTTAAAACAAACATAACACAATGGTTCATAAAATTGTACACAATTATATAACAGCATGCAAAGATGTTCAAGGTGAAATAAAAGTTACAGAACAGAATGATCAGTATAAACATACGTCTAGAGAAAACAGCTTAGAAGGGGTGTGCATCAAAATGTGAACTCACTGCTAACCAAAAGGATTTGGTATGATTGTTTTATCTGTGCATCTCTGCATCTTTTACATATTATAGTTTTGTCACAAGAACAAAGGCAACATAGTATTTTTATTTTTTAATTAGAAAATGAGGTATAAGACTCCACTAGAAATTTCCTGAGCAGAGAACACAATCATTTCACTAAGGCCATGTAATTTGGAAGGCTCAAAAAGTAGGCAACAGTCTGAATGGACCAAAAGTATTAACCTGGGTGATCTTTGATGGTAGACGGGTTCTTTAAGGTGCTCTGTGATCTTGAAATAAAGGAACAACTAAGATACATGCACAGAGATAGAGGTGAACTGTCAGCTCTTTACACACCAGGGGTTCTGCTGCTACAGTATATTTACTACATACCAGTCACAGAAGGTCAATGTACCTTCTGAAAGAAGGCCACCATTAATATAAAGCTGAACAACCACAAGCATAAATTTAGGGCAGCTTTTGTCCTAGATTTACTCCAACATACTTAGTACTGTGGAAATAATATGTATCTGCCTGTATGGCTGGCACCCATTCAACCAATGGGCCTTCAAAAATAGCTGTTGAAAAATTCAGAGTATGTTCTAAAATGTTGCTGTACAGACCATTCCTGAAGAAAAAAAGATGTTTCCCCTGTACAGTTCACATTTAGGGTATGTGACTCTAGATTACTTTCTAAAAATATTACCTCAGTATCTAATAGAAAATGAACGAAATGCCTGAGGCCAATTACTTCCAAATATCTAAAAGGAGGCCAACAGGATTCTGGCAACAATCCATTCCATGTAGTGGAAACTATAAGTGAGCTATTTGTACACTTACTCTCAGACTTGCTTTTTCTCACAAAACTTCTCACATGCATTACTTAGAGCAAGTGGCAGGAAGTAGCAGTCATCCCCAAAACCATACAACCCAAAGCACTGAACTCTTTCCCTCCAAAATTAGGAACTAGACAAGGATGTCCATTCTTACCACTTTTACTCAACTCAGTGTTTCAAGTTCTAGCCACTGCAATGATAAGAAAAGGAAGTTATAGATCAGAAAGGAAAAAAAAACTGTCCCTATTTGCAGATGACAAAGGATTATCTAAAATAGAAAATACCAAGGAATCTACAAAAACCTCCCCAAATTAATGTGACCTTTGTAAAGTTGTAGGATACAAGAAAATCATGAACAAATCAATCACATTTCTACCCTGGCACTGGACACATGGATTCCAAACTTAAGAGTACACCATCACTCACAATCACTCAAAGAAATTTGAAATACTTAGGTACAAACCTAACAAAGCATGTACAGGACTTATATGCTGAAACTACAAAATGTTATTTAAGAAAAATCAAAGAAAATCTAAACATATGAAGAAGTATACATATTAATGGATTAAGAAGACTCAACAATTCTCCTCAAATTGATATACAGGTTTAATATAGTTACCATCCAAATACCAGCAACATCTTTTGTAATACGCTGATATTATACTGAAATGTATATAGAAAGAAAAAGGAACTGTAATACTTAAAACAATTTTGAAAAAGAGGAGGGAGTAATCACACACATAACTGTATATGCATTATTAGGACGGATTGACACATACCAATGGACCAGAACAGAGAACCAAAAAATAGACCCATACAAATATGCCAAACTGATTTTGACAAAGGTGAAAAAGCAATTCAAAGGGTAGTTTTATCAACAAATGGTACCAGAGCCAAGTACACATCTATAGGCAAAAAGATAAACTTTGACCTATTTTAATACTTATAAAGATTAACTCAAAATGGATTATTTGGTGAGAATATGAACAAAAGGGAATCCTTGTGCACTGTTGGTGGAAATGTAAAATGGTGCAGAAACTGTGGAAAACTGTGTAGGTTCCTCAAAAAATTAAAAATGTAATCCAACAATTCCACTTCTGAGTATTTATCCAATGAAATGAAAACAATGACTCGAAAAGATCTATGCATCCCGTTTATTGCAGCATTATTTATAACAACCAAGACATGAAAGCAACCATCCACTAATGTATGACTGCATAAAGAAAATGTGGCATATATATGCACCAGAGTATTATTCAGCCATAAAAAAGAATGAAATCTTTCCATTATGACAACATGGACAGACCATGAGGGTATTATGCTAAGTAAAATAAGTCAGAGAGAGAAAGACAAATACTGTATCATCTTACATGTGGAATCTAAAAACCAACCAACCAGACTTGTGGTTGCCAGAGGCAGGAGGTAGGCAAAATGGATGAAAGGGGTCAAAAGGTACACATTTCTAGTGAAAAAAATGAAAAGTGAAAAAAAAAAGGGGTCATGAACTTAAACATAAAACTATCAAACCTACTGGGAGAAAATACTTGCAACCTATATGCAGTATCCAGAATATATCAAGTAACTCTCAAAACTCGACAATAAAAACCAATCTCCAAAACAAGAACACCAAGTAACTTCCACAAATAAAAAACTCAGAACTATTTTACTGGTGTAAAAAAATGTAGACAAGGTCACTGGTAAATATTCACACAATTAAGTATCTCACTATAACGAAATCTGTTTTGACCTAAGATTTTTTTTTTGGTATTAATCTACAATTGCATGTGCAACATTATGATTATTAAACTCCCCACGTGATCAGATCCATCCTACCAACCCCATTACAGTCACCGTCTATCAGCATAGTGAGATGCTGTAGAATCACTACTTGTCTTCTCTGAGTTGTACAGCCCTCGCCTTGCCCCCCCCAACATTGTGTCTGCTAACCGTAATGCCCCTTTTCCCCCTAGTCCCCCCCTTCCCACCCATCTTCCCCAGTCCCTTTCCCTTGGGTAACTGTTAGTCCATTCTTGGGTTCTGTGAGTCTGCTGCTGTTTTCTTTCATTTTTTTTTCCTTGCTCTTATGCTCCACATATGAGTGAAATCATTTGATACTTGTCTTTTTCCGCCTGGCTTATTTCACTGAGCATAATACCCTCTAGCTCCATCCATGTTGTTGCAAATGGTAGGATTTGTTTTCTTCTTATGGCTGAATAATATTCCATTGTGTATATGTATCACTTCTTCTTTCACCATTCATCTACTGACGGACATTGAGGTTGCACCCATTTCTTGGCTACTGTAAATATTGCTGCGATAAACATAGGGGTGCAACTGTCTTTCTGAAACTGGGCTGCTCCATTCTTAGGGTAAATTCCTAAGAGTGGGATTCCTGGGTAAAATGGTATTTCTATTTTAAGTTTTTTGAGGAACCTCCATACTGCTTTCCACAATGGTTGAACAAATATGCATTCCCACCAGCAGTTTAGGAGGGTTCCCCTTTCTCCACATCTTCGCCAACATTTCTTGTTTGTGTTTTGGATGTTGGCCATCCTTACTGGTGTGAGGTGATACCTGATTGTGGTTTTAATTTGCTTTCTTTAATAATTACCGATGTGGAGCATCTTTTCATGTGCCTGTTGGCCATCTGAATTTCTTCTTTGGAGAAGTGTCTATTCCTATCCTCTGCCCATTTTTTAATTGGATTATTTACTTTATGTTTGTTGAGGTGTGCGAGCTCTTTATATATTTTGGATGTCAACCCCTTATCTGACATGTCATTTATGAATATATTCTCCCAAACTATAGATGTCTATTTGTTCTGATGGTGTCCTTTGCTGTGCAGAAGCTTTTCAGCTTGATATAGTCCCACTTGTTCATTTTTGCTTTTGTTTCCCTTATGTGGGGACATATGTGCATGAAGAAGTCGCTCATGTTTATGTCCAAGAGATTTTTGCACATATTTTTTTCTAAGAGTTTTATGGTTTCATGACTTACATTCAAGTCTTTGACCCATTTTGAGTTGACTTTTGTGTATGGGGTTAGACAGTAGTCCAGTTTCATTCTCTTACATGTAGCTGTCCAGTTTTGCCAACACCAACTGCTGAAGAGGCTGTCATTTCCCCATTGTATATCCAAGGCTCCTTTATCAAATATTAATTGACTGTATATGCTTGGGTTAATGTTTGGATTTTCTATTCTGTTCCACTGGTCTGTGGGTCTGTTTTTGTGCCAATACCAGATTGTCTTGATTACTGTGGCTTTGTAGTAGAGCTTGAAATCAGAGAGCGTAATCCCCGTTTTATTCCTCCTTCTCAGGATTGCTTTGGCTATTCGGGGTCTTTTGTGGTTCCATATGAATTTTAGAATAATTTGTTCCAGTTCATTGAAGAAAGCTGTTGGTAGTTTGATAGGGATTGCATTGAATCTATAGATTGCTTTAGGTAGTATAGCCATTTTGACAATATTTATTCTACCCAGCCAAGAGCATGGGATGAATTTCCATTTGTTAGTGTCCTCTTTAATTTCTCTTAGGAGTGTCTTGTAGTTTTCAGGGTACAGGTCTTTCACTTCCTTCATTAGGTTTATTCCTAGGTATTTTATTCTTTTTGATGCAATCGTGAATGGAATTGTTTTTCTGATTTCTCTTTCTGTTAGTTCATCATTAGTGTATAGGAAAGCAACAGATTTCTGTGTGTTAATTTTGTATCCTGGAACTTTGCTGAATTCAGATATTAGTTCTAGTAGTTTTGGAGTGGAGTCTTTAGGGTTTTTTATGTACAATGTCATGTCATCTGCAAATAGTGACAATTTGACTTCTTCTTTACCAATCTGGATGCCTTGTATGTCTTTGTTTTGTCTGATTGCTGTGGCTACGACCTCCAGTACTATGTTGAATAACAGTGGAGAGAGTGGGCATCCTTGTCTTGTTCCCGATCTTAGATGAAAAGTTTTCAGCGTCTCGCCATTAAGTATGATGTTAGCTGTGGGTTTGTCATATATAGCCTTTATGATGTTGAGGTACTTGCCATCTATACCCATTTTGTTGAGAGTTTTAATCATGAATGGATGCTGAATTTTGTCAAATGCTTTTTCAGCATCTATGGAGATGATCATGTGGTTTTTTTTTGTTCTTCTTTTTATTGATGTGGTGGATGATGTTAATGTATTTTCGAATGTTGTACCATCCTTGCATCCCTGGGATGAATCCCACATGACCATGGTGTATGATCCTCTTGATGTATTTTTGAATTCGGTTTGCTAATATTTTGTTGACTGTTTTTGCATCCACGTTCATCAGGGATATTGGTCTGTAATTTTCTTTTTTGGTGAGGTCTTTGCCAGGTTTTGGTATTACAGTGATGCTAGCTTCATAGAATGAGTTGGGAAGTATTCCCTCCTCTTCTGTTTTTTGGAAAACTTTAAGGAGAATGGGTATTATTTCTTCTCTATATGTCTGGTAGAATTCAGAGGTGAATCCATCTGGTCTGGGGGTTTTGTTCTTGGGTAGTTTTTTGTTACCACTTCAATTTCGTTGCTGCTGATTGGTGTGCTTAGTTTTTCTGTTGCTTGTTTGGTCAGTTTTGGAAGGTTGTATTTTTCTAAGAAATTGTCCATTTCTTCTAGGTTTTCCAGTTTGTTAGCATATAGATTCTCATAATATTCTCTTATAATTCTTTGTATTTCTGTGGGCTCTGTTTATATTTTTCCTTTCCCATTTCTGCTTCTGTTTATGTGTATAGATTCTCTTTTTCTCTTAATGAGTCTGGCTAGGGGTTTATCTATTTTGTTTATTTTTTCAAAGAACCAGCTCTTGGTTTCATTGATTTTTTCTATTGTTTTATTCTTCTCAATTTTATTTATTTCTTCTCTAATCTTATTATGTCCCTCCTTCTGGTGATTTGGGGCCTCATTTGCTCTTCTTTTTCCAATTTCAGTAATTGTGTCTTTAGACTATTCATTTGGGAATGTTCTTCCTTCTTTAAATAGGCCTGGATTGCAATATACTTTCCTCTTAGAACTGCCTTTGCTGCGTCCCACAGAAGTTGTGGCTTTGTGTTTTTGTTGTCATTAGTCTCCGAATATTCTTTGATTTGTTTTGGTTGTTAACCCATTGATTAATTAGGAGAATGTTGTTAAGTCTCCATGTATTTGTGAGCCTTTTGGATTTCTTTCTAAAATTTATTTCTAGTTATATACCTTGGTGATATGAGAATTTGGTTGGTAGGATTTCAATATTTTTGAAATTACTGAGGTTCTTTTTGTGGCCTAGTATGTGGTCTATTCTGGAAAATGTTCCATGTGCACTTGAGAAGAATGTGTATCCTGTTGCTTTTGGGTGTAGAGTTCTGTAGATGTCTGTTAGGTCCATCTGTTCTAGTGTTGTTCAGTGCCTCTGTGTCTTTACTTATTTTCTGTCTGGTTGATCTGTCCTCTGGAGTGAGTGGTGTGTTGAAGTCACCTAAAATGAATGCATTGCTGTCTATTTCCTCCTTTAATTTTGTATTTCTTTCACAAATGCCTGTGCTCCCGTACTGGGTACATATATATTTATACTGGTTATATCCTCTTGTTGGATTGACCCCTTTATCATTATGTAACGTCCTTCTTTAACTCTTGATACTTTCTTCGTTTTAAAGTCTATTTCGTCTGATACAAGTACTGCAACACCTGCTTTTTTCTCCTTGTTGTTTGCCTGAAATGTCTTTTTCCATCCCTTCACTTTTAGTCTGTGTATATCTTTGGGTTTGAGGTGAGTTTCTTGTAGGCAGCATATAGATGGGTCTTGCTTTTTTATCCATTCTATTACTCTGTGTCTTTTGATTGGTGCATTCAGTCCATTTACATTTAGGGTGATTATTGATAGGTATGTATTTATTGCCATTGCTGGCTTTAGATTCGTGGTTACCAAGGGTTCAAGGGTTGCTTCTTTAGTATCTAACAATCTAACTTAACTTTCTTGTTAAGTTATTGTAAACACAGTCTGATGTTTCTTTCTTTCTCTCCCTTCTTATTCCTCCTCCTCCATTCTTTCTATAATAGGTGTTTTATTCTTTGCCTTTATTTAGTATTTGGATGGTCTGCTTTCTTTGCTATGATTTTATTTTCTCTGGTGACATCTTTTTAGCCTTAGGAGTGCTTCCCTCTAGAGTTCCTTTAAGATGTCCTGTAGAAGTGGTTTATGGGAGGCAAATTCTCTCAGCTTTCGCTTGTCTGGAAATTGTTTAATCCATCCGTCATATTTAAATGATAATTGTGCTGGATACAATATTCTTGGTTCGAGGCCCTTCTGTTTCATTACATTAAATATATCATGCCATTCTCTTCTGGCCTGTAAGGTTTCTGTTGAGAAGTCTGATGATAGTCTGATGGATTTTCCTTTGTAGGTGATCTTTTTTCTCTCTCTAGCTGTCTTTAATACTCTATCCTTATCTTTGATCTTTGCCATTTTAATTATTATGTGTCTTGGTGTTGTCTTCCTTGGGTCCCTTGTGTCAGGAGATCTGTGGGCTTCTGTGGACTGCGAGGCTATTTCCTTCCCCAGCGTCCGGAAGTTTTGAGCAATTATTTCTTCAAAGATACTTTCTATCTCTTTTTCTCTTTTCTTCCTCTCATACTCCTATAACGCAAATGTTGTTCCATTTGGATTGGTCACACAGTTCTCTTAATATTCTTTCATTCCTAGATATCCTTTTATCTCTCTCTTCCTCAGCTTCTCTGGTATTCCTGTTCTCTGATTTCTTTTCCATTAATAGTCTCTTGCACCTCGTCCAGTCTGCTCTTAAGGCCGTCGATTGCTTGTGTCATTTCTGTATTGTCTTTCCTATTTTCCTCCCTTAGCTCTTGCATGTTTCTCTGTAGATCCATCAGCATGGTTATGACTTTTATTCTGAATTCTTTTTCAGGAAGATTGTTTAAGTCTATCCCATCAGGCCCTCTCTGTGGGGTTGTCTGGGTGATTCTTGTCTGGACCATATTCCTCTGTCTTTTCATGGCGATAGAAGTGGTCGCTGGTAGGTGCCACGTGTATCAGCTGGGAGAAAAAAGTCCCTTCCTGCTTGTTGCTCTCCTTACCCTTCTCCGGAGCCAGAGCTGGTTTCTCGCACACCAGCAGGCAGTCTCTGGGATAATCCCGAGCTCGCTGTGTGCAGAGTCGCCCTCAGTCTAGCCTATAGCACTGCAGGGGATTGTAGTCTTGCTGTGTCCGTTCTGTTTCCCTTGGTGCCTTCCAGACCTTGCTCTGGGTTCTGTGGCCCTTCCCGTTTAGCTGCGCATTAGCCGGGAGGAGATTCTGTGTGGTTGGTGTGGGCGGGGCTGCTCCTCCGCAGCAGCAGCAGCGGCTTCCGGACCCTTTGCGGCTCTGGCGAGTGGGGGGAGGGGGGGAACGAATAGTAGAGTGCTTATCTGTGTGCGAAGCCTCGGCGCGGCTGCTTTTCCCGGCCGCCATTCAGGGGGTCCGAAATTCCCCAAGAGTCCCAGCCCACTGGGCCGAGTGCACTGGGCCGATTTTGTTCTGCTGTTGGGCCCTTGTCTCTTTAAGACTTTAAAAAAAAAGCGCATGCTTTTCTTTTGTTCCAGGGAGCCGGCTGAGAGGACCTGCTTGTTGTCTGCATCTGAGATCCTGCACTTCTCTTTCTCTAATCTCTGATACACCACGTGATGTGTGTCTGTGCTCCCGGCGCAGATCACCAGGGCTGGTTATTTAGCCGGCCTGTGCCTCCACTCCCTCCCCACTCTGATTCTTTTCCTCCCGCTGGTGCGCTGATCGGGGGAAGTGCTTGGTCCCGCCGGGTCGCGGCTTTGTATCTTACCCACTTTGTGAGGCACTGATTCTCGCAGATGTAGCTATAGTCTGGCTGTTGTATTGTATCTTCTGGTCTCTCTTTTAGGAATAGGTGTATTTGTTGTATTTTTACAAATATATACAGTTTTGGGAGGAGATTTCCACTGCCCTGCTCACGCTGCCATCTTCCCAGAAGTCCTGACTTAGGATTTTTTACCAGTCAAGGGTCTCGGTTAAGAACAATAGACTCTGGCTAACTAAACAAGAAAAGTGATTTACTTGGAAGGATAACTGAGGACTCACAGAATCAATAGGAAGGCTTAGAGATCCACATTCAGAAAACACGAAAAACCAAGGAATCTATGCATCCTGGAACTACAACCAATAACTATTACAGACAACAGCTTAGTTGGAGTCAGGTGAGGGGGTGGCTCTGTTGCCAAGAAGAGACTCTGGATGTCTAGAAGCTACTACTGGTGGCTGTATAACTTCTAAAAAGTCTCAGGTAATTTCTATCTAGATGCAAAGTCCCAAGTTTAAGCATCTAATTGGTCAAGCTTAGGTCCCATGCTCATGCCCTAGCTGGGACAGGTTCTGGGACAGCAAGCACATTTGGCTTGTTCTCACAGTGTGGGGGTTCCAAACATTCCATAAACAGATTCAGATGATAAAGGCACCCAATTAAAAAGCCAAGCCAAATCAAATGAACACACACACACATACACGTACCCTAACAAATGCAATGTTAACCTGGTTTTCATAATTTTGTTGCAAAAACCATCTGGAGTTTAAAAAAGAAAGATATCACTATCCATTAAGATATCAATTAAGAAAATTCAAGGTTTTTTTGTTCCTAGTTATTCCATTTCTAAGCTGGTTTCACAGTGTGAAGGGAGAGTATTTTTTAAGTGCCCACTACAAGTCAGACAATACTTAAGCTGGGGTTTCCCAAAGCATTCTGCTCCATGTAGGAGACAAGGTTCCACTAATTTTGGAAATGTTACAGATGGAATATGTCTTCTTTCAGGATAGTTACATGGATGACTGACATACTAACTGCTCCAAGAAATCTTGAATAAAGTAAACTTCTTTGGGCACAGAATCATTTTTTTCTCAAGTGGCATCTACTCAAAGTCCACCGATTTAAGTATTCCAAAGAATGCACTTTGAGACATGCTGCCGAGGGGCTTCATATTATAGTCTTTCATACAATCTTCACCACTCAAGTCAAATTTTGACCCTATTTACAGATAGAAAATGGAGGCTCAGCTAAATTAAGTACTTTTCCTGGTTAGTGGATGTCAGGCATAATATCTAAATCCAGGCCTTTCTGATAAGGTTCCCAAAGTCCATGTTTAACAACACACTGTTCACTTTTGTTTTTATTAAGGTATTATTGATATACAGTCTTATGAAGGTTTCACATGAAAAAACAATGTGGTTACTACATTCACCCATATTATCAAGTCCCCATCCATACCCCATGGCAGTCACTGTCGATTAGTGTATTAAGATGCCACAGATTCACTATTTGCCTTCTCTGTGCTACACTGTCTTCCCCCTGACCCCCAACACCATGTGTATTAAACCTAATACTCCTCAATCCCCTTCTCCCTCCTCACCCACCCTCCCAAACCCCTCCCCTTTGGTAACCTCTAGTCTCTTCTTGGAGTCTGTGACTGTTGCTGTTTTGTTGCTTCAGTTTTGCTTCGTTGTTATTCTCCACAAATGAGGGAAATCATTTGGCACTTTTCTTTCTCCGCCTGGCTTATTTCATGGAGCATAATATCCTCCAGCTCCATCCATGTTGTGGCAAATGGTAGGATTTGTTTCTTTCTTATGGCTGAATAGTATTCCATTGTGTGTATGTACCACTTCTTTATCCACTCATCTACTGATGGACATTTAGGTTGCTTCCATTTCTTGGCTATTGTAAATAGTGCTGCGATAAACATAGAGGTACATATGTCTTTTTGAATCTGAGAACTTGTTTCCTTTGGCTAATTTCCTAGGAGTGGAATTGCTGGCTCAAAATGGTATTTCTATTTTTAGTTTTTGAGAAACCTCCATATTGCTTGCCACAATGGTTGAACTAGCTTACATTCCCACCAGCAATGTAGGAGGGGTTCCCCTTTCTCCACATCCTCGCCAGCATTTATTATTCTTAGTCTTTTGGATGCTGGCCATCCTAACTGGTGTGAGGTGATATCTCACTGTGGTTTTAATTTGCATTTCCCTGATAATTAGTGATGTGGAGCATCTTTTCATGTGTCTGTTGGCCATCTGAATTTCTTCTTTAGAGAATTGTCTCTTCATATCCTCCGCCCATTTTTTCACTGAGTTATTTGCTTTTTGGGTGTTGAGGCGTGTGAGTTCTTTATATTTTTTGGATGTTAACCCCTTGTCAGATATGTCATTTACAAATATATTCTCCCATACTGTAGGATCCCTTTTTGTTCTGTTGATGGTGTCCTTTGCCATACAGAAGATTTTTAGTTTGATGTAGTCCCATGTATTCATTTTTGCTTTTGTTTCCCTTGCTCAATATGCATTCAGGAATAAGTTGCTCATGTTTATATTCAGGAGATTTTTGCCTATGATGTCTTCTAAGAGTTTTATGGTTTCATGACTTACATTCAGGTCTTTGATCCATTTTGAGTTTACTTTTGTGTATGGGGTTAAACAATAATCCAATTTCATTCTCTTGCATGTAGCTGTCCAGTGTTGCCAACACCAGCTGTTGAAGAGGCTATTTCCCCACTGTATGTCCATAGCTCCTTTATCGTATATTAATTGACCATATATCCTTGGGTTTATATCAGGGCTCTCTAGTCCGTTCCATTGGTCTACTGTTCTGTTCTTGTGCCAGTACCAAATCGTCTTGATTACTGCGGCTTTGTAGTAGAGCTTGAAGTTGGGGAGCATAATCCCCCAGCTTTATTCTTCCTTCTCAGGATTGCGTTGGCTATTTGGGGTCTTTTGTGGTTGCATATGGATTTTAGAACTATTTTCTCTAGTTCATTGAAGAATGCTGTTGGTATTTTGATAGGAATTGCATTGAATCTGTAGATTGCTTTAGGCAGGATGGCCATTTTGACAATATTAATTCTTCCTATCCACGAGCATGGGATATGTTTCCATTTATTGGTATCTTCTTTAATTTCTCTCACGAGTATCTTGTAGTTTTCAAAGTATACATCTTTCACTTCCTTGGTTAGGTTTATACGTAGGTATTTTATTCTTTTGGATGCAATTGTGAATGGAATTGTTTTTCTGATTTCTCTTTCGGCTAGTTCATTAGTGTACAGGAATGCAACATATTTCTGTATTAATTTTGCATCCTGCAACTTTTCTGAATTCAGGTATTAGATCTAGTAGTTTTGAAGTGGATTCTCTAGGGTTTTTTATGTACAATATCATGTCATCTGCAAACAAGGACAGTTTAACTTCTTCCTTGCCAATCTGGATGCCCTTTATTTCTTTGTGTTGTCTAATTGCTGTGGCGAGGACCTCCAGAACTATGTTGAATAAAAGTGGAAAAAGTCGGCATCCTTGCCTTGTTCCCTATCTTAAAGGAAAGGCTTTCAGCTTCTCAGTGTTAGGTATTATGTTGGCTGTGGGTTTGTCATATATGTCCTTTATTATGTTGAGGGACTTGCCCTCTGTACCCATTTTGTGGAGAGTTTTTATCATGAAAGGATGTTGAATTTTGTCAAATGCTTTTTCAGCATCTATGATGATGATCATGTGGCTTTTGTCCTTCTTTTTGTTGATGTGGTGGATTATGTTGATGGATTTTCTAATATTGTACCATCCTTGCATCCCTGGAGTAAAATCCTACTTGATATTGGTGGATGATCTTTTTGATATATTTTTTAAATTTGGTTTGCTAATATTTTGTTGAGTATTTTTGCATCTATGTTCATCAGGGATATTGGTAATTTTCTTTTTTTGTGGTGTCTTTGCCTGGTTTTGGTATTAGAGTGATGCTGGCCTCATAGAATTGAGTTTGGAACACACTGTTCACTTTATTTACTAGTTTTATTACTACAATAAATGGTTGCAGATGAAAATAAAAATTTGAGACAGACACTTCTACACTGTGGAATGCTACTGCTCAAAAAATTACTGTGAGTTAACTAGGACATAAGGTGAGAAGCTCAGATATTGTCAATCTCAGTAGTGATGGGAACCGTAAGTTGGGAATGAATTCTGTCTAACGCTTAGAAGTTAAATAGGTGACAATCCCATTACATTAACATCCCCCCCCCGCCAACCAGGGCTAACAAAAAAAAGTTAGTTCTAAACAAATCCTCAGAAATGGCCTACTGCCTTTGCTGGATTAGACCAGAACTCTTAGCACCAAGCAATCTACACATAACATTTCTTCCTAAACTTAGGTTAGAAAGCTCAACTAATGAATTAGTTAGAAAGGAAACTAATGAATTATTATGAACCACCATCCATAGCTATTATTAACTTCTAATTAATTATTTCTTTTTTCACTTCCTCATTCCTCCAATCTTCATTCACCACTGAGGTTGGAATCTTGGCTTTTTAGGCTCTGTATCAAGACAAGTGTGCAAATTAAAATATATTGAGGGAAGTTGCTCTGTAAAGGATAAGGGTAACTTACTCTGTAGTAATCACCTTAAGTTTAGAATGACTTCCAATATTGAATCAGCTTAAGGGCAGAGAACATCTGTAGTTCCCAAATCTGGCTAACAGCAGTTGAATGTAGTGGTAGACTAGTCTAACTATTCCAAGTCCAGTTGAAGGATCATCAGCACTGACCTCACCTTGGATTTATTAAAATTCAGAATCTCAGGCTCCACCTAGACCTGAGGAAATCAATTTTTACTTTATTAAGATATTCAGGTTACTCACACATCAAAGTTTGAGAAGTACCAGATCAGAACACAGGCTCAGAATCAGGAAACCCAGCTTAGAATCCCTGCTATATAACTTATTCACTGTATGAGCATGGACAAATCAGCCTCTGTGTACTTCTGTTTCCTCAACTGTGAAATAGGGATAACTGATTTCCCCACTTCCATACTCAGATTCATCCAATCCATTCTCCAGAGAGCAGCAAAAGTAATCTTCTTAGAACATAAATCAGCTTGTGTTACACTTCCTTAAAACCTTTCAAAGGTTTCTCTAGAATTATATCCAAACTCTAACCATGACCCACAGGGCCCCAACATGATTTGGCTTCTGGAACTCTCTAGTCTCCTCTCTGAACAACCACATTAGTCCTTCTGTTTAATTCCTGAAACACTGTTAAGTTCTTTCTGGCCTCCAGAACTTTACAAATGCTATTATTCCCACTGGAATGCTTCTGCCCCACATTTCCATTCTTCCCACAGCTAGTTCATTTGAGGAACTGATGTTAATCTAAGACCCACAGTGGCTTCTAATGGCAACCCATGTAAAGCTGGTCTAATTGTTATTTTTTTATTGCAGTACGCTGTATGTTTCTACCACAGAAAATATCAATTAATACAACTGGTTTGATTTTCAACAGTGTTAAGCCCTCAGCATCTAGCACAGAATATTCCAAATGACAGGTATGCAAGTATTTCCAGAATGGAGTTCAGTATACACTGAGAATAAAATTTGTAATTGTCAGCATATAGACAGTACTTGAAGCCATTAGTCTGGAGATGATCACATATAGAGAAAAGGAGGAAAGAGGCCAGGAAGTGAGTTCTTATTTGATCTAACATTTAAAGATAAGGCAAAAGAAGAGAACCCAGCAAAGGAGAGGATGCTATCATGAGAGACCAAAGATGGCAAGACTGATCAATTGTGTCACATGTGAAAGTGGGAGTATTGCCAGAAAAATGTCCACTGAAATTGAGAATAGAGATAATTTGACAAGGAATAGTTTCACTGGGGTGGTGGGAAAGGAAGCCAGACTTTCCCACTGGAAGCAGTGGGTCAGGGAATTGATGGGAAGTGAGGCAATATAGATGACATGTATAGAAAACTATTTTGAAAAGGTTGGCTGTAAATGCAAGCAGAGAATTATAGGGTCACTGAAAGTAGAGGGGAAGAGGAGATAGCAGAAAGAAAATCCCTAAGAAGGCTGAGGGTAGAGGACCAATTTGGCTTCTATTTCACCTTAACACAATGAACATTATGTGTGTTTTAAACAGCACAAATACTAACCAGAATTAGGGCAATCCTCTTCCTAATCTCTTAGAACTGTGTATCCCTCCCTCTGTGCTTACATTGTACCCCGTACCTATCACTTCCTTGACAATTAATGAGCAAATGTCCCTCCACAGGGTGGGGAAGTAAAAAAAACCCAAAAAACCTGGAAAAGGAAGAAATATACATTATCAGGGGCTGCCTCTAGGGGGCAGGATAACACAGTTTTATTTATGCTTCCTGCTGTTCAGTTCCTTCCAAATTTTCTATAATCATGCATCATTTATAGTGAGAATTTTTCTTTTGTAAAATTTTTCTTAAGGTGGAAAACAGTGGTTCTTGAGCCAAAGGGCATGCATCAAATTAAGAACATCATCTTCTAAACAAATGCCTTAGTTTGGTTGCTGCCTGCTCTTGGAGCTTCCTTCCTATACCTTCTGCTGTTTATTAATCCTGGAGTTTGACATACAGCAATCATTCAATATTTATTATTTATTGATATGATCTACTATTGGTAAGGTAAGAAATGTTGCACACATATATGGGAGTGTGGGTGAATCAAAGTCAGCCTACAATTTCCACTGAAACCATGGGAAAGCATTATAGCTGTTCTTAAATAAAAATGCTTAGAGCATACTAAACTCCAACATTCCACAAAGCAAATACTTCCTTTATTTTTGGCTTGCACTGATTCCTTTTGGCTCTCTGCAGGTTCCGAAACCAAATTCAGGTGAAAACTGCGCAGACCACCCATTATGTCAGGAAGCAGCAAGCTAAATCTTGAAATCCAGCATGCTTTTCATTATTTGATTACAGAGGCACACACATCACATTAACTGATTTGTTAAAGGGGACAACCACCTGATCATCAGGCCTTTCAATCCGGTCTAGTTGCATTATTTACATTAATATCTACCTAACAAATACTCTGAGAACCCATTTACCATAAATATAACAACAACTAGCATTTGCTGGCCACCTATTATGTATTATCTCTAATCTTGTAACTTGGAAATGAAGATTATTTCCAGTTTATTAAGGCACAAGTAGCCACATACACAGTTAAGTGGTAGAATCTCAATTCAAACCAAATTTGCTCCACAACCCGACCGTACACGAAGTATCTACATGCACAGTCCATCCTGCCACCCCGCCTCCTACATACACCAGTATCCCTATTTTTGACCACATAAAACATGACCCTGAGGATTGCTGACCTAGATTTTATTGGACACTGGTAGTAAGACACAGTAATAAAGCAACTGAGGAATAGCCTTTACTCACCCAAGACAAATCTGGAAACTATCTGCTGAAATACACTGACAGTCTCTCCTTCAAAATCTGCAAACACTATACACCTCAAGTAAGTGTACATCATTGATCTTGGTGCTTTCCTGTGTGGCAGTATAGTTAAAGAAAATAAGAGTAGGGATACCAAGAAGGAGGAATCTGAAAACTCCAATACTTTGGAGGTGAGAATGGTGTCTGAGAACTCATCTCCAACATATCATCCTCTACCTTCAGTCCTATGAAGCTGCAGATGCAGGAGTTACCTTTCTGGTCATTATTTCCAATTACTTAGAAAAATGAACTGGCATCAAAAGAATTAGGCAACAAAATAGGGTTCACCAAAGCTGTAGATTAGTTCTGTCAATAGAGAGGAAATGGCAGCATGCCAAGGAGCCCTTTCTTAGTATTTCCAACAAAAAATAAAAACAGCATTGCCTTCATGAAAGTGATGCAAATCAAGGAAGAGAGGAAGAGACTCCTTGTCTACATATTTAAATTGGTACTCTGTAATAATCCTAGTCTACCCTTTAAGAATGACCTGTGCAACATCCTCTTCCTTATTTGTGGCTGGATTTGGCGTAAAATATCAATTATAACGATGACTGGCTTATTTCCCATCTCATCACATCCAATTTCAAAGATATAAGTGCTTTTTCAGTCTCGCCCATCTCTTAACAGAAAATTAAGACATCAGCCTTTAAACTAATACTCTTTATTCAAATGTCAAGAACTTAATCACAAAAAGCCTACCATTATCTAACAAGTGAACTTCACCCAGAAAGACCGCATGAAGCACTGAGTTCAGGAAACACATCTGTCAGAAATCAAACTACTTAGAATTATCTTAAAATAATTTACTTAAAAATTAAATCTGAAGTTCTCAACCCTTGCTGTGCAAAATCACGTGAGACTTAATTTGAAAATTAAAAATGTGTGGCCATATAAACATCTGACTCAGTAGCTAAGAGGTGGTAATTTCTGTTTTTTTCAAGCTGTATAGGTGATTTAACTGCATAGCCAGACTTGAGAGTCACTTTGTTAGATATTATTAATTACACTTCACCAACTTAGGAATTTGCTTTAAAATTATGGGGGAGGGAGTAGAGTTTAAGTACAACAAGAATAGCCATGTATAAATAATTTATTGAAGCTGGTTAACAGGTACATGGGGTTCATTATATGATTTTCTAGCTTTTGTGTATGTTTGAAAAGCTCATAAATTTAAAACATTTTAAATTAAGACTTTATCCTGCCAGATCCCTCCAGTTCATCTTCCACAAGAGCAATCTCCCTCAAACTCAAAATCTACCCATGCCAAGTGCAAACTCCTTACTTAACCCAGCATTCAAGACCTCTAGGACCTAGTCTCTGCTTACCTCTCTTACCAGGGTCATGACATTACATAATATCCTCAGTTGCCCACATGCTTTAACCGTATCAAGCTTTTTACAATTTCCCTAACATTCAAAACTTGATACCTTGACTCAGAATGCTCTCTGCTAAAAATGCTTCCCTAGAGCTCACAATCCCCTAGAGCTCAGCTTAAATGTCACCTCCTCTATGAAGCCTTTTCAGACATCCTCTCCTCCAGAGTGAAATTCATCACTCCCTCCTTTGTGTCCCCAATGTATCCTGCACATACCTTCAATTAACACACCTCTATTTACATGTCAGTCTCTCGGATGGAGAGATTTCTGCATGAGTGGGACTGTATCTATTTATCTCTGCATCCTGTCCCCAGCATAGGAACTGTCACTTACTTAGAAATAAACAAATGACTATCCAGTAAATGTTTAACAAAGCTAAAAAAATCCAAGTCACATTAAATACTTTTGGTGAAATTTTCAACTGAGGAAAACAATTTATATGATTCATTCAATTTGCATCTTTCCATTAAACAAACAATTATGAATATACTATATGCAAGGCATTGTCATGAGTGCTATGAGATAGCAACGTGCATAGAAATGTAAAAAAAATAGAGAAAAAGGACGATTAGAAGCAATGGTAAAAAAAAAAAAGACAGCAAAAGTCAGTACACAAAAACACACAATTAAACTACAACATTCTAGTGGCCAAATCAAAGTTGGAAACACAATTACAAGATCAACATAGTACATAAGATAAATCCTTACATAATACCAACCATAATCCTCTTGCTTTCTAAAAAATTTGGAATTTTAGAGATTAAAGTTGCATAAAGCAGAGTACACCTTTAGCAAAAGTGAAACAATTAGCCCAGCTTTACCTTGGGGCATAGTGCATTAGTCCAGAAAAATATTTATCAGGAAATATGAAGACACAAAGAGCAATTTGGACATCCTCTTAATGACTTGTGAACAAATCTTTATATTTCTTCTTGTCCTATACTGAGAGATCGCCACAAAAATCCTGAAATTCTATGGGAAATTTTTGCATATGTTGCTATTTTTCTGGGAAGCTAGCAGATAGCTTTCACTTGTTTCTTGAGGAATCCTGTGACCTGGAAAACAATAAGAACGATGACCCCACAGAAAGATCTCAAAAACACTGCTTAGCCACTACATGTTTTCACTTTCATTTATGAAACACAGGCATAACGTATTTCCCCTAAAGCTGCATGACAGGCAGAATTCTAATTCTTCTGCATTATTCAGCTCCAATTCTCTCACATCCCTAGGTTTACAAAAAAAATAGGCAGCATCTCTAAAGACTAAACTTCTTCTATGCAAGGGAGAATTGTGTATTCTTGGATAAAATTCTCTAGTACTGCATCCTAAAAAAAGTAGATAAGGCACAAACCTTCTATAAACAGGCTAGAGTAAGTATATGTCCAAATAAAAGCTAGGTTTTAATGCCTTAAACTATTCTGATAAGAGCTGTATCTGTATGCGGGGGAAAGAGAGACCTCAGTAATGTATATATTTGCTACTATACATGTGATTTTTTTTTTTTAATTTAAAGGTAGAGACTGAGGTCCTGGAAGAAAGTCAAAATGAGGTAGAGTGCAACAGCATAATGGAAAGTCCTGGGAGTCAGATAGAATTGGGCTTAAGTTGCATTTACCAGCTGCATGATCTTAGACAAATTACTATACCTCGCTGAGTAACCTCTGTAACAAACAATAGCCTATCTCACAGGATTGTGTCTGGCAAAGAGTAAGCCATATTATTATTTGTTCTACTTCTTTTAGCTCCGGATTAATCTAAGGGAAGCAATCTTATGCGGGATATTATGCATGTGAGGGCACATACACATGTATGCTCAAAAGCAAAAAAGAGCTGGTCTTTTCAATCTTACATGTTCTCTGCATATGAAGGAGAACATAAAGTATATATCAATTTCCAGAGTGTTTAGCCTTAAGTACTGACATAAACCAAAAAATTAAACTCAACTTTCATGATGAGATTAGGAAGCTCTGGGTCTCATTCATAAGTTATAGTTCTCCAAAGGTTAAACAGTCTACTAAATAATGTTCAGCCATGTCACTAATCAGAAATTTTAATTGTATCTTAACTATTGTGAGCTGGTTCAAACGAATTTGGAAGACTAGGGACTTTTTTTTTTTTGAGAATAGGGATTCTTTTATATGGTTTAAAAGAACAAGTTATTTATAGCAACTATCAATGTGGCAGCAAACTGCTTTCAATATGGTGAAATAATTCCAACTTCACAGGTTAGGAGGATCAAATAAGTTGATTGATAAGAAAGCTTTAAAACAAAGCCTTTAAACAATGATTATGTCCCAACATACAGACAAAAACTGGCTCTAAGTAAATTTGACAGCACCACACACAGCCTGGCACAGTCATTTCCAATGTTCTTTAAATAAACCCGTGTGAACAATCTGCTGTTTTAAAATATTTATATCTGTAACATGAAAGGCGTTTGCTGAAAATGAAAGAATAGCATGCAAAGATACTCTAGTTCTCTGCCACCAACTGACTTTGTGACCTTAGGAGAATTCTGGGCCTCAGACATACACAAAATGGAAAACATAGTAACTAAGATCCCTTGAATCACGGTCTATAACACTTTGCCTTCAGTTCAAGACAAATGTTCAGTATTAAACACAAACAATCTGAATTATTCTTGAAAACCAAAGAGCAAAAGTCACCAAGCCAGTTTTCTACTTGGCACAAGCTCCAACTTTTTTTTTTAAAAACTACATTTTTCCAAATAATTCACTTTTAAGATGAGTGTATTTTTAAAGATCAAAAAGTCTTTACCAAGATGGAAAACAGGAATTACTTGTTAACCATTTGGATGAAAATAAAAGCACACACCTACTTCACACCACTACTTAAACATAAAAACCTAAACTATAAAGAAGATAATGCAGGGAAATATTCTTGTAATTTGGGAAAAGAAAAGATCTTCCAAAAGAGATACGCAACCTAGAAACCATAAAGCAAAGAAAAAAGGGGGCAGATTTGATTACACTAAAATTCCAAAACATAAACATAGAAAATACTTTCAATAGGATAAAGGGTATTTGCAATATACAAAGGACTCTCAAAACTCAGTAAGACAAATAATCCAACTGAAAACCAAGTAAAAAGGCATGAACTTCTAATCTGCATAAGATATAAATATCTGCTCATCCTCACTAGTAATTACAAAAATGTTAACCAAAGCAAGGAGTGCTATTTCTTACTCATCACACTAAAATTAAAAAGTTCAACAATATCTTGTTTTGGCAGATATGGGTAGAAAAAAGGACACTGTTGGTGAGAATGGTAATTCAATACAGCCTTTCCGGAGATCATTTTGGCAATATCTATAAAAAACTTAAATGGGTACCATCCTCTGACCCAGAATGAATACTAAGGCTCCACAAAAAAGATGATTATAGTAGCTCTATGCTTTGGAATGCAATGCAACCATTAAAAGAACAGAGTGGAGCCATGTGTTCTAACATAAAAATATGCATAGCACATAAATGTATAAGCATACTACTTAAGTATTAATAGGTATAAATATATACAAATTATTAACAGATTCTGAGGTGTGGAATGAACAAAAGGAGATTGTCACTTTGGAGGGGGTGACTAATTTTTAATGCAAATGTTTGTTTGAAACTATCTTTTTTTTTTTAACAGCAAACATGTTTCTTTTATAATTTAAACCAGTTGAAAAAGTAGGGAAGAAAAGATGGGCTGAGAAAACAGCACTTTATAAATTTTACAAGGAAATTCTGTCCCATCTACAGGTTTATGGCATCCATAAATGTGCATAAAGACCAGAGCCAAATCAAATTGTCCCATGAAAGTACTCCAAATTAACCTTGTGTTGAAAAGTAATGGCCATAATCAAAAGGGAAGAAAACCCTGTGCTTTCTTTGGACTTCTTTCTCATTTTTACCTTTCTACTCCCTGAAATTGCCCCCATTTTTCTTTTTGATAACTTTCTTATAGGAAAGGGCCCACTTATTCTGCATTTCTATGAAAGATACCCCTTGGGAAATTTAGAGAGAGAGGTAAGTTCAGGTTTAAGATATAGTGGAAACAATACTGAACTAGGTAATCTACTCCCTTAAATTGCCCCCATTTTTCTTTTTGATAACTTTCTTATAGGAAAGGGCCCACTTATTCTGCATTTCTACGGATGATACCTCTTGGGAAATTTAGAAAGAGAGGTTAAGTTCAGTTTTAAGATATAGTGGAAACAATACTGAACTAGGTAATCTGGGTTCAATGCCCAACTGCACCACTAGCCATCTCTTAATCTGGGCCTATAAAATAAGCAGTTTGATATGGATAGTATCACATAAATGGTCATATCCAGCTCTTCTGTTGGACATGGAGAAGACTAGCATTTTAAAGCCACTGGTAATCTGTTTTGCTAGAGGTAGACATTTAAACCCATCCATATGGGCAGTCTGCCTTTACTTTTAAAAGGCAAAAATCTAAAATGCTCTATGTAAAAGGTTGTCTTCAAGTGATGTCTGCATCTCTCCAGACTATACTTCCTTTTAAGGCTGGCCTCACCAAGATAGTTAAGGCAATTTGAGAGCAGGGAACTGGAGCTCCAGATTAGGTCAACAGAGCGCAAGCCACTCCAGGCTGTAAGAGTCAAGCTAGCCTCTGCAAAATATGGCAGTATATATAGGTATAAGGAGAGAGCCATCTACAACAATGATACTTGATCAAACAGGTTTATGCTCTTCTCTCATACTAATGCACCAAGGCTTAACCTGAGGTGCTGTCATACTATAAATCAACATGGATTATATGGTACTAAACATATCACAGTGAATACAGGATAGTTTTTCTAAAAGGTAATTTGGCAGTAAGCATCAAAAACCTTACATTTTGGCAGTGCAGTTCTAGAAATTTCTTAAAGTAATAAGCATGTATGTCACAAAGATTTCTCTATTACTATATTACTGCTTTCCTTCATTCAACACTTATTTGCCCAATGCCTACTGTGTGCTAGGAAACATTCTTAAAAGATCATGAAAAAGTAGGACTTAAAGGTTTCAACATAGGCAACTGGCTTGTAAGTTATAAATCATGCACACAAAAGAATATTATGCAGCCATTAAAATTACAGAAGTACACCTTATGACATGGAACATGAATCAACATATTAAGTGGGAACAGCAAGTTTAAAAATACCATTTTTATATTGATTTGGAGAAACAAGCTAACAAAAAGACAATGTGGGGACAAATGAGGAAATCTGAATATGGAATGGATATTAGACAATATTAACAATGAATTTCCTAAGTGTGATAATGGTATTGTGGTTTTGCAGGTCCTTATTCTTAAGACAAGCATGCTGAAGGATTTAGGATGGAGCGTTATTCTCACTTCATATGCTTTAGAAAAACTAAACACATGTATGTACAGATCAGATATGGCAAATTCTTAATTGATGTTGAACATAGCTGGTGATATATAACTGTGCTATTCTTTCAGCATTTTTATGTTTGACAATTTTTGTAATAAAAAATTGGAAGGAAGGTAATGAATTACATTTTTCAAGGGTATTTTTGGGAAAAAAAACGTTTATGCTATACAGGCATAAAGAAAAGACCTGGAAGAAAAATGCGGTGTACCAACATGTTAATAGTATTTATCTCTGAATGGCAGGATTTCAGATTTCTGTGCTTATCTGCATTTTTCAACAATAAGCCATGTATACTTCTATAATTATGAAGAATACTACTTAAAAATAAAGCCAGGAAAGTGTTTTCAAATAAGAATTTCAATAAAATAAACAACCAAATAAAGTCCCATTCCCAAAGCATTCTTATTAAATGAGAGATTTTCCAAGCTCTAAAGTAGTATGCAAACTTAATATTACACAAGTAATTAACACTGCTGTGTGGCCATCACAGTTCTTGCATTTCTACTTACACGAGTAACTTTAACTATTCTTATAGTATATAAATTCAAGCAATTCATGGTAATGATGGGGGGAGAGCTAAGTTAAAGTATTATTAAAAAGCATTTTCCCTTTACTTATATTACCTACCCCCTAAAAGACTTGAGGCAAAAATAAATGTTAAAAATACTAAATTTGGGAGGAGGGTGGGTAGAGATTGGGGTTTGTATTATTCTCTTTATTTTTTCAGTATATTTTAAATTTCTCAGGAACAGAAAAGTATCACAACGCTTAAGTTCCTCTTGACCAATTCTAAATAAATGTACCAGTCTACCCTAGTACTTTACAAAAATACATAGCATCATATAGTACATACTATCATGCAACTGGCCAAAATTATCTCCAAAACAGCGCTATTAATTTATACCAGTTTTGGACAGTACTGTAAGACTAGACTCTTCCCTGTATTTTTGCCCTGACTAGATATTACCAAATTATTTTTTGCCAATCTAGTTGTTAAAAAAAATCTCACTTTAATTTGCATTTCTGATGTTTAGTTTGAGTATCTTCGACATTTAAAAATTTCAGTTCCTATTTGGGAAAGGCCTGTCCCTTATTTTCTACTGGACTTATTTTTTATTTTGGTATCATTAATCTACAATTACATGTGTAACATTATGGTTACTAGACTCCCCACTTCATCAAGTCCCCCCCACATACCCGATTAGTCACTGTCCATTACCGTAGTGAGATGCTATAGAATCACTACTTGTCTTCTCTGAGTTGAAAAGCCCTCCCCGTGCCCCCCCCCAACATTATGTCTGCTAATCATAATGCCCCTTTTTCCCCCTTGTCCCTCCCTTCCACCCATCTTCCCCAGTCCCTTTCCCTTTGGTAACTGTTAGTCCATTCTTGGGTTCTGTGAGTCTGCTGCAGTTTTGTTCCTTCAGTTTTGTTCTTTGTTCTTATACTCCACATATGAGTGAAATCATTTGATACTTGTCTTTTTCCACCTGGCTTATTTCACTGAGCATAATACCCTCTAGCTCCATCCATGTTGTTGCAAATGGTAGGATTTGTTTTCTTCTTATGGCTAAATAATATTCCATTGTGTATATGTACCACCTCTTCTTTATCCATTCATCTACTGATGGACACTTAGGTTGCTTCCATTTCGTGGCTATGGTAAATAGTGCTGCGATAAACATAGCGGTGCATCTGTCTTTTTCAAACTGGGCTGCTGCATTTTTAGGGTAAATTCCTAGGAGTGGAATTCCTGGGTCAAATGATATTTCTATTTTGAGTTTTTGGAGGAACCTCCATACTGCTTTCTACAAGGTTGAACTAATTTGCATTCCCACCAGCAGTGTAGGAGGGTTACCCTTTCTCCACATCCTCACCAACATTTGTTGTTGATTGTGTTTTGGATGGTGGCCATCCTTACTGGTGAGAGGTGGTATCTCGCTGTGGTTTTAATTTGCATTTCTCTGATGATTAGTGATGTGGAGCATCTTTTCATGTGCCTGTTGGCCATCTGAATTTCTTCTTTGGAGAAGTGTCTGTTCAGCTCCTCTGGATACAATTTGGATGTCAACCCCTTATCGGATATGTCATTTATGAATATATTCTCCCATACTGTAGGATGTCTTTTTGTTCTACTGATGGTATCCTTTGCTGTACAGAAGCTTTTTAGTTTGATTTAGTCCCACTTGTTCATTTTTGCTTTTGTTTCCCTTGCTGGGGAGATATGTTCATGAAGAAGTTGCTCATGTTTATATTCAGGAGATTTTTGCCTATGTTATCTTCTAAGAGTTTTATGGTTTCATGACTTACATTCAGGTCTTTGATCCATTTCGAATTTACTTTTGTGTATGGGGTTAGACAATGATCCAGTTTCATTCTCTTACATGTAGCTGTCCAGTTTTGCCAACACCAGCTGTTGAAGAGGCTGTCATTTCCCCATTGTATATCCATGGCTCCTTTATCGTATATTAATTGACCGTATATGTTTGGGTTAATATCTGGACTCTATTCTGTTCCACTGGTCTGTGGGTCTGTTCTTGTGCCAGTACCAAATTGTCTTGATTACTGTGGCTTTGTAGTAGAGCTTGAAGTCAGGGAGTGTAATTCCCCGTTTTATTCTTCCTTCTCAGGATTGCTTTGGCTATTCAGGGTCTTTTGTGGTTCCATATGAATTTTAGAATTATTTGTTACAGTTCATTGAAGAAAGCTGTTGGTAGTTTGATAGGGATTGCATTGAATCTGTAGATTGCTTTAGGTAGTATAGCCATTTTGACAATATTTATTCTTCCTAGCCAAGAGCATGGGATGAACTTCCATTTGTTAGTGTCTTCTTTAATTTCTTTTAGGAGTGTTTTGTAGTTTTCAGAGTACAGGTCTTTCACTTCCTTCGTTAGGTTTATTCCTAGGTATTTTATTCTTTAGGATGCAATAGTGAATGGAATTGTTTTCCTGATTTCTCTTTCTGTTAGCTCATTGTTAGTGTATAGAAAAGCAACAGATTTCTGTGTGTTAATTTTGTATCCTGCAACTTTGCTGAATTCAGATGTTAGTTCTAGTAGTTTTGGAGTGGAGTCTTTAG
>JAVSCE010006891.1:0-23028 GCA_032199065.1 Smutsia gigantea | reverse complement strand
GTCCAAGAGATTTTTGCCTATGTTTTTCTAAGAGTTTTATGGTTTCATGACTTACATTCAGGTCTTTGATCCACCTTGAGTTTACCTTTCTGTATGGGGCTAGACAGTAGTCCAGTTTCATTCTCTTACATGTAGCTGTCCAGTTTTTCCAACACCAGCTGCTGAAGAGGCTGTCATCTCCCCATTGTATATTCAAGGCTCCTTTATCAAATATTAATTGACTGTATATGTTTGGGTTAATGTTTGATTTTCTATTCTGTTCCACTGGTCTGTGGGTCTGTTTTTGTGCCAATACCAAATTGTCTTGATTACTGTGGCTTTGTAGTAGAGCTTGAAGTCAGGGAGTGTAATTCCCCCTGTTTTATTCCTCCTCCTCAGGATTGCTTTGGCTATTCGGGGTCTTTTCTGGTTCCATATGAATTTTAGAATTATTTGTTCCAGTTCATTGAAGAAAGCTGTTGGTAGTTTGATAGGGATTGCGTTGAATCTGTAGATTGCTTCAGGTAGTATAGCCATTTTGACAATATTTATTCTTCCTAGCCAAGAGCATGGGATGCATTTCCATTTGTTAGTGTCCTCTTTAATTTCTCTTAGGTGTGTCTTGTAGTTTTCACAGTACAGGTCTTTCACTTCCTTTGTTAGGTTTATTCCTAGGTATTTTATTCTTTTTGATGCAATTGTGAATGGAATTGTTTTTCTGATTTCTCTTTCTGTTAGTTCATCATTAGTGTATAGGAAAGCAACAGATTTCAGTGTGTTAATTTTGTATCCTGCAACTTTGCTGAATTCAGATATTAGTTCTAGTAGTTTTGGAATGGAATCTTTAGGTTTTTTTATGTACAGTATCATGTCATCTGCAAATAGTGACAATTTGACTTCTTCTTTACCAATCTGGATGCCTTGTATGTCTTTGTTTTGTCTGATTGCCGTGGCTAGGACCTCGAGTACTATGTTGAATAACAGTGGAGAGAGTGGGCATCCCTGTCTTGTTCCCGATCTTAGATGAAAATCTTTCAGCGTCTCGCCGTTAAGTATGATGTCAGCTGTGGGTTTGTCATATATAGCCTTTATGATGTTGAGGTATTTGCCGTCTATACCCATTTTGTTGAGAGTTTTAATCAGGAATGGATGCTGAATTTTGTCAAATGCTTTTTCAGCATCTATGGAGATGATCATGTGGTTTTTGTTCTTCTTTTTGTTGATGTGTGGATGATGTTGATGGATTTTCGAATGTTGTACCATCCTTGCATCCCTGGGATGAATCCCACTTGATCATGGTGTATGGTCCTCTTGATGTATTTTTGAATTCGGTTTGCTAATATTTTGTTGAGTATTTTTGCATCTACGTTCATCAGGGATATTGGTCTTTAATTTCCTTTTTTGGTGAGGCCTTTGCCCGGTTTTGGTATTAGAGTGATGCTGGCTTCATAGAATGAGTTTGGAAGTATTCCCTCCTCTTCTATTTTTTGGAAAACTTTAAGGAGAATCAGTGTTATTTCTTCTCTATATGTCTGGTAGAATTCAGAGGTGAATCCATCAGGCCCGGGGGTTTTGTTCTTGGGTAGTTTTTTGATTACCAATTCGATTTCATCGCTGGTGATTGGTCTATTTAGTTTTCTGTTTCTTGCTTGGTCAGTCTTGGAAGGTTGTGTTTTTCTAAGAAGTTGTCCATTTCTTCTATGTTTTCCATCTTGTTAGCATATAGATTCTCCTAATATTCTCTTATGATTCTTTGTATTTCTGTGGGGTCCGTCGTGATTTTTCCTTTCTCATTTCTGATTGTGTTTATGTGTGTAGATTCTCTTTTTCTCTTAATGAGTCTGGCTAGGGGTTTATCTATTTTGTTTATTTTTTCAAAGAACCAGCTCTTGGTTTTATTGATTTTTTCTATTGTTGTACTCTCAATTTTATTTATTTCTTCTTTAATCTTTATTGGGTCCCTCCTTCTGGTGACTTTGGGCCTCATTTGTTCTTCTTTTTCCAATTTCAGTAATTGTGTCTTTAGACTATTCATTTGGGAATGTTCTTCCTTCTTTAATAGGCCTGGATTGCAATATACTTTCCTCTTAGAACTGCCTTTGCTGCGTCCCACAGAAGTTGTGGCTTTGTGTTGTTGTTGTCATTAGTCTCCATATATTCTTTGATTTCTGTTTTGATTTGGTCATTAACCCATTGATTAATTAGGAGAGTGTTGTTAAGTCTCCATGTATTTGTGAGCTTTTTGATTTCTTTCTAAAATTTATTTCTAGTTTTATACCTTGGTGATCTGAGAAGTTGGTTGGTAGGATTTCAATATTTTTGAAATTACTGAGGTTCTTTTTGTGGCCTAGTATGTGGTCTATTCTGGAAAATGTTCCATGTGCACTTGAGAAGAATGTGTATCCTGTTGCTTTTGGGTGTAGAGTTTTGTAGATGTCTGTTAGGTCCTTCTGTTCTAGTGTGTTGTTTAGTGCCTCTGTGTCTTTACTTATTTTCTGTCTTGTTGATCTGTCCTCTGGAGTGAGTGGTGTGTTGAAGTCTCCTAAGATGAATGCATTGCTGTCTATTTCCTCCTTTAATTCTGTTAGTATTTGTCTCACATATGCTGGCGCTCCTGTGTTGGGTGCATATATATTTATAATGGTTATATCTTCTTATTGGACTGACCCCTTTATCATTATGTATGTCCTTCTTTATCTTTTTCTACTTTCTTCGTTTTGAAGTCTATTTTGTCTGATACAAGTACTGCCACACCTGCTTTTTTCTCTTTGTTGTTTGCATGAAATATCTTTTTCAATCCCTTCACTTTTAGTCTGTGTATATCTTTGGATTTGAGGTGGGTTTCTTGTAGGCAGCATATAGATGAGTCTTTCTTTTTTATCCATTCTGTTACTCTGTGTCTTTTGATTGGTGCATTCAGTCCATTTACATTTAGGGTGATTATTGATAGATATGTACTTATTGCCATTGCTGGCTTTAGATTAGTGGTTACCAAGGGTTCAAGGGTTGCTTCTTTACTATCTAACAATCTACCTTAACTTTCTTGTTAAGTTATTGTAAACACAGTCTGATGTTTCTTTATTTCTCTCCCCTCTTATTCCTCCGCCTCCATTCTTTCTATAATAGGTGTTTTATTCTTTGCCTTTGGTTAGTATTTGGATGTTCTGCTTTCTTTGCTATGATTTTATTTTCTCTGGTGACATTTTTTTAGCCTTAGGTGTACTTCCATCTAGAGCAGTCCATTTAGGATATCCTGTAGTGGTGGTTTATGAGAGGCAAACTCTCTCAACTTTCGTTTGTCTGGAAATTGTTTAATCCCTCCATCGTATTTAAAGGATAATCGTGCTTGATACAATATTCTTGGTTCGAGGCCCTTCTGTTTCATAGCGTTAAATATATCATGCCATTCTCTTCTGGCCTGTAAGGTTTCTGTTCAGAAGTCTGATGATAGTCTGATGGGTTTTCCTTTGTAGGTGATCTTTTTTCTCTCTCTCTCTCTAGCTGCCTTCAATACCCTGTCTTTATCTTTGATCTTTGCCATCTTAATTATTATGTGTCTTGGTGTTGTCTTCCTTGGGTCCCTTGTGTTGGGAGATCTATGAGCTTCAGTGGACTGTGAGAGTACTTCCTTCCCCAGCGAGGGCACGTTTTCAGCAATTATTTCTTCAAAGACACTTTCTATCCCTTTTTCTCTCTCTTCTTCCCCTGGTACTCCTATAATGCGAATATTGTTCCGTTTGGATTGGTCACACAGTTCTCTTAATATTCTTTCCTTCCTAGAAATCCTTTTATCTCTCTCTGCCTCAGCTGCTCTGTACTCCTTTTCTCTATTTTCTATTCCATTAACAGTCTCTTGCATGTCATCCTTTCTGCTGTTAAGCCCATCGATCGCTTGTCTGATTTCTGCATTGTCTTTCCTCAGTTCCCTCACTTCCTGCCTCAGCTCTTGCACATTTCTCTGTAGGTCTATCAGCATGGTTATGACTTTTATTCTGAATTCTTTTTCTGGAAGACTGTGCATTTCCATCCCTTCAGACTCCCTCTCTGGGGTTGTCTGGTTGATTTTGGTCTGAACCATATTCCTCTGTCTTTTCATGGCTACAGAATTGGTCACTGATAGTTGCCACGTATGTCAGCTGGGCTCTTTAAGACTTTAAAAAGAGAAGAAAAAAAGAGAAAAAAAAAGAAAAAAAAGAAGAAAGAAAGAAAGAAAGAAAAGAAAAAACAAAAACAAAACAAAAAACAACAACAACAAAAAAAATGCCACTGAACGTAGATTCTGTGGGAATGCTGTAGGTGGCGCTATTGCCCCCACATTGTGCCAGACTGCGCCGCTGTGCAGGGGCCCTTTATCGCCTGGTGGGTGGGAACGACTAGGAGGCTGTTGATCTCAGTGAGAAGTGTTAAGTATGGCTATGCTTCCTCAGTCACCAGCTAAGGCATCTGAAACTCCCCAGGACTCGCAGCCTCAAGCTGGGATGAGGTGTTGCGATCCTGCCCTCCGCTGGGCTCCTGTCTCTTTAAGACCGCTGAAGAAAGCACGCGTTTTTTTTTTTTTCCCTTCCCGGGAGCCGGCTGCAAGCACCCTGGCGCGTTCCCCGCTCAGATCCTGCCCCTCTGTCTCTCCAATCTCCGCTACACTGCGTAATGTGGGTCAATGCTCCCTGCGCAGATCACCGGGGTTGGCTACTTCGTAGGGTGTACTTCCACTCCCTCCCAGCTCTGAATCCTCTCCTCCCGCCGGTGCGCTGGGGTGGGGGAGGGCTCGGGTCCCGCTGGGTCGCAGCTCCGTATCTTACCTGCCTCTTGGGGTGCCGAGTCCTCTCGGGTGTAGCTGCACGCTGTGCGCTTTCCTGTGTGTTCTCGTCTCTCTTTTAGGAATAGATGTATTTGCTGTGTTTTTGTAGTTAAATATAGTGTTGGGAGGAGATTTCTGCCGCCCTGCTCACACCTCCATCTTCCCGCCCTTCCCCTATTTTTAAATTGTGTTTTCTTTTTCTCACTACTTATTTTATTCACCAGGATGAGTATTTTGTGATGAGTGAGGTGAAACAAAGAACTGGAGAGATTTTACCTTAAAGCTTCACTGATAGATTTGCCTCCTCATGTGTATCTTTGAAATTGTTAGTGATGCTTCCTAGTGAGTCATATCTCTAATATGGGAAGAGAGGACTTGAAGCAATACATGTTAGAGACCAAGGGTGATAGTTATGGTCCATAATGAGGTCTTTCATCACTCACATGGAAAAAGCATTTAGGTAAAGAAACATTTCCACATTATATGTTAGATGATCATGCATTTTACACTTTATTTTCTAAAGATTCAGCCCCATAAATCCATAGATAACATGCTTGTTTAACATAAGCAATCCTGAATTAGAGATCTACTTAGATAATACCTTTGATGTGGATTTCCCTTTAATTCTAACATCATTAGTTCGTTTTCCAGAAGAGCCAGTTAACAGCATGTTTGCAAGGTGACTGGGTCACCTGCTCTTTTCTTTTTAGAGGAGTATTCCTGTCTCACAAACTGAAAAATTGGGGGAAATAAAAGGATCTCAAGTTAACTATTTTAGCTCCTTCCTCCCCAGTGAAGAAGAGTCATTGGTCCACATTTTTTGGATGAATAAGACTAACCTTTCAGTCTTAAAACTACATGTGTGTTTATGTGCACATGCATGATGCATGTGTGTCAGAATGGTAGCAGTATAGATAGGGGATAGGCCTTTTGCTTCTTTTACCACCTAGCACAAATATGAATACCATATATAATTAAGTATATTTGCTGTTCCTGTTAAATATTTCCTGAAATAAATTGACCAAGATCTAGACTATTATTCATAAATGGTGTTCTCCAGAGCAGCTGAATCACCTAGGGACTTGTAAGAGATGAGAATTCTCAGGCCCCATTCCAGACCTAGAGAATTGGAAACTCTGCAGTTGAACTGTTTTCCATGTTTTACAAGTCTTCAATTTATTTATCCATTGAATGTTCAGTTTTGAGAACCACTGGTTTAGACTATGAAACAAGTATTGATAGTCTCATTCAAAGCAGCATTACAGTTAGTCCCAAGTTCTAATTTTAAATGACTCCTTTGGCTTTTAATAAATTTGAGGACAGAAGTCTTCCAATTTCTCTCTAAAGAAAATGTTATTACTTCTCTATTATTATTGAAAATATTATTAATTCTCTAAAGAAAAGCAATTTTTATTTAAAGTAATTGATACTTAGCTTTCAGTTAAGTACTTAAACTTGATACTTAGGTTAAGTGCCTTTATTGAGAATATCGTTACTCATTCTTAAGGCTCATAAAGGACAACTTTCATTTCTGTGCACCACAGCTAAAATGTACTCCTCAGTCTTTACTTCTTCCAAATAAAGAATATGAGAATACCACTACCCAATGTACTCCCATATCCTGCATAAATCTAGTCAATAGGCCTGGGGTGATTTTATTACTATCTGTATCAATTTCTCTGTATTACCATGGTTTCCAGGGGCTTCTGAGGGACTGAGGAATGTTTATCCTATCTATGCATTATTTTTAATATGAAATCTGTGTTTTAAAGCATCCCCTCCATCCCCCTCTTCAATGCTAAAAAATATTGAAGCTTGTATTATTTGTCTATTAGACAAAAACTGGCTTTCTTTGTTTTCTTGAAATAGATAAAATTCTAAAATACTTTAAGCTTCAGTACAACAGGAATCCAATCTTAAGCACACATTGAATTGATACCAATACTTTAAGATATCTGGAGGGTTGGGGGAAGATACTTAAAGGTATGCATTTATTTGAGGGATCCTACTATATTTGGTTTGCAAAAAAAAAAAAGAAAGAAAAAGGAACTTCACATAACTGAATACTTTATATATAAAAAGAGATATACCAGGTCCAAAGTTTACTAGAGAGATTTAAATACTTTTTTTAATCAGTGTTCTCCAGAGAAACAAAACTAATAAGGTTAATATAATACAAATGAAGAGATTTGTTATAAGAAATAGCTCATGCAATTATGGAGGCTGAGAAACCCCTGCCTTCTGTAAGCTGGAGACCTAGGGAAGCTAATGGTGTAGAGTCCAGTCTAGATCTGAAGATCTCAGAACAAGGAGCAAAGAGGGCAGGAGATCCAAGTTCCAACTCATGTATTAGGAGTGTAAAAAAAGGAGTGAATTTCTCCTTTGTCTGCCTTTTTGTTCTTTCACGCACCTGGTGGACTGGATGATGCGCACCCACACTGGGGAGGACCATCCCCGGAGTCCACTGATCCAAGTGCCGATCTCATCAAGCAACACCTTCACAGGCGCACCAGAAGTAATGTTTACTCTGGGAGTCTGGTGGCCAGTCAAGCTGATACTTAAAATTAACCATCCCAACATTGCTGTATAAAAATTATGTATATGTAGTTCTATAAAGTAGGTATTTCAATGAAATCTGATGCGTTTATTACTGTATCCATTCTTCATTTGTAAAAATCATAAAATAAAAATGCAGTTTACAAAACCATAAACATGGATAAAAAATAAATAAAAAATACTGATTTAAGGAATAAGATCTTGAGTTTTGAATTTAAACTGATCATCACAACTCACTTTCCCTTAAAGAAAATAAATATAACTCAGAGAAAACTGAAATACATAAATTGAACCTGCTAATTTCAATATGATAATAGCATATTTTATTGTATATTTAAAAATCTTAATGAAGAAAGAAAATTTTCATTTTATTTTTTGGTATTTGTTAAAATCTGTTTTTTCTTCCTCTTTATATTTATAGAAAAACAATTCCTTTTTGTCATACACATTTAAGTTATATTTAATTCTTAAAAATGTCTGTTTAAATACCATTTAAAATTTAAGTTGAAGCTGAAAGGTAAATTACTACTTCATGCAAGTTCAACAAATATGTATAATATAAGGGATAAAACTGTGATGCTGGCATTTTGTTTTAAATTCAATTAACCTGTGAAGACTTTCTTTGGACATTTCCATTAAGTTTTTGTATTTATTCAAATAGAATCATAAATGTGATTATCATTTTAACTCCGTTATTGAAATGGTTTTCCTATTTTCCTTGTCTCTTACACTTACCATTATACTTATTTTTTAAAGTCAGGTATAATTTGTATTCTATGTGAGCATCATAGCAAAATCTACACAGATGCAAGATGTCCTTAATTTTTATAAAAGCGAGGATTAGTGCCTATTATATTCATGTGCTTAGCTTCATTCTTTCATATGACAGGCTCGGTCCCATTTAATGCTATTTTTTTTAATCCAAATGAGGTCTTTTCATTTGATTTAGCACTTTAGCCTCTCAAGTCACTTTGCTTAATAGGTCCAGTTTTGACTTTTTAGTCATTTTATTCATAAATGTAGTGCAGTGTTCATCACTGTATGAGACTTACAATGCATCCAGCCACAGATCACTGAAAATAAGGCACAGAGTCAGATAGCAGGCCACCTTATTAGCACTTTTTTCCAGGCCAATAATCATGTTACTATTTGAAATTTAGCAAATTGCTGTCATATCATCCACTTCCAGACATTTTTTAATGATCCTGTCAGATTACTTTGTTGCTGGGTTGACACCAACCACGATAATGCCACTAAATGTGAATTTTGGAAGTGTACAGCTCTTCCTTCACATTATTGGAAAGAAAAGAGTATTTCCCCACCACAGAGCACTAGAGTGCTATCTAATATTTCTTTCAGTTTTCATTTGAAGACAGGTACGCCTTAGTTGGTTATCATTTTTAGATAATAGTCAAACCTAAATATATTGGAATCAGGCATTTTGTTTACTTTGGGTAAATTCCTAGAAGTGGAATTACTGGGTCATATGGGATTTTTACTTTTAGTTTTTGGAGGAACCTCCACACTGCTTTCCACAGTGGCTGAACAAATTTACAGTCTCACCAACAGTGTAGGAGGCTTTCCTTTTTTCTATATCCTCACCTACACTTGTTATTTCTTTTCTTTTGGATATGGCCATTCTAACTGGTGTGAGGTGATATCTCATTGTAGTTTTGATTTGCATTTACCTGATGATTATCGATTTGGAGCACCTTTTCATGTGCCTGTTGGTCCCCTGTATTTCTTCTTTGGAAAAATGTCTGTTTGGGTCCTCCAACCATTTTTTAATTGGGTTATTTGTTTTGTTTGTGTTGAGTTTTGTGGGTTCCTTATGTATTTTGGATGTTAACCTCTTATCAGATAAATCATTTATGAATATATCCACTCATACTGTAGGATACCTCTTTTTTGATGGTGTCCTTTGCTGTACAGGAGTATTGTAGTTTTATGTAGTCCCACCTGTTCACTTTTTATTTTGTTTCTCTTGCCCAGGGAGGTATGTACAGAAAAAAGTTGCTCATGCTTACGTTCAAGATAGTTTTGCCTGTGTTTCCTTCTAAGGGTTTTATGGTTTCATGTCTTACATTTAGGTCTTTAATCCATTTTGAGTTTCCTTTTGTGTATGGAGTTAGGCAGTAATCCAGTTTCATTCTATTGCATATAGTTCCTAACACAAGTTACTGAAGAGGCCTATCTTTTGCCCATTGTATATTCATGGCGCCTTTATCATATATTAATCAACTATATATGTGTGCATTTATATCTGGGATATCTGTTCTCTTCCACTGATCTATGGGTCTGTTCTTGTACCACTACCATACTGTTTTGATTACTGTAGCTTTGTAGTATAGCTTGAAGTCAGGGAGTGTAATGCCCCCAGCTTTCTTCGTGGGGATATTATTTCTTATATTCCAAAATAAACTTTGAGTTCTCAAGTTTTTAATAGTATAGGTGGCAAATTTGTATATATAAATATAATTATATTACATAAAAAGCAAGCCTATTATCTAATCTATTTACTAGCTTCCTGGAAAGCAATACAAATTATCTACAAAATCAATCACTAAATTTCTGAAATTTCAACTTCATAGGTAAAGTTTTTAGTTTTCAAAATCCCTCTATTAATGTTGAATGCACATAAATACTTAGCATCTACTGCATCTATGTAATCTAGAAAATGTATTTTTCAATATTTACCCATTGCTTAGTATTTACTCTCCATCTGACATTATGTCAAGGGCTTTAAATACATTATGATTGTGTATAGAAATCATATGAGGTAAATATTATTGTCACTTAAAAAGTAGTATAATAATTGAGTTTAAGTGCTTGCTGTGTGTCAGGAATATGAAACATGATTTAAAATCACCTGTGAGTTCAGACTAAAATAGCTGGGTATCAATTAGTTATGATGAAATCAGGTTCAAACTTAAACTCATTTCCCAAATCCTTTTCAGAATGATTCCTCTCAGTAGGTTCTTAAGACTTGATGACTAATTCACATTAAAATGAAGAAAAATTCAGACACTTCTTCAAATTGATAACGGACATAGAAGATACATGGTAAATTGTAACTTTTGAACTTTTCTATTTCCTTAGCAGAACATATATTACATATTCTTGTTTTGTTTCACAAAATTTAAGTTTTCTTAAATTCCTCTCACAAAATATCCAATGGCAAAACATTCATGACTGCCAGTATAAACTTTTTTTTCCTCAGAATGAAGCAACTGAGAAACTGTAGATGGAATAGTGGTATTAAGTTATTTTAAAGTGTTAGAAACAGAGTCGTGTTCCAGTCATGTCAGCTACAGTGTACTTTCTCTGAGATTGTTTAGAGAAGTAAGAAAGATTTTTTTTAAAGTCCATCCATGTGTCTTCCAAATGGATGTTTATTCAAGTCACAGCAGTAATTTTAATAGTCCAATAGCAATTCCAGTGGATCAACTGGAACCTAAGTAAGTTGCCTTTCAGAAATAGTCAGATAATATTCCTAAATAATATTCTAGCTTCTGTCTTTATATCTAATGCTACTGCTTTTTTGTTGCATGTCTTGAAGAGTAAAAAGTTCCTGAAAGAGAATCTTGACTGCTTGGAAGAAAATTTTGACTTGGAAGGCATGATAGAAACAGGACAACCAAGATAAAGTAAAGAATTATTTCATATGCACTTTTCCAACATAGCAATGCATGTCCAAAAAGGCAACATAGTTTGATTTCCATGTAGGATGCATGAAGTGGAAGGAGCACTGCTACCACAATAAAAAATGAGAAAATGTAAGATTATCTAAAATATCATTTATTTTTTGAACCCATCAAAGAGTTGATGTCACAGGGCAAACAGGGCAAATGGGGCAAAGTGTTCTGGATCCCAGAGAGACACAAACCTTTCCAAAAGAGATCTGGGACAGAGAAACTCTGGCCCCTGAATCACAGCAGTCCTTTTCAGGGGATGAGGCTGGAGGCTGGAGATGGAAGAGAGGGCTGACTAAAAAGCCCTCACATGGCAACTTCCGGATACATTTAGACATCCACCCCTTCTTCCATTAACTGAAGCCAGAATGGGAGGGTCCTGAGTTGACTTAATGCCCAGTAAGGAAGCAGTGTGATCACAGCACTAGCAAAACATTTTCCTAGACAAGAAAGAGTTGCTCGTGGATGCTTCACTTTCATACCTCATATATCATCAATCTTATTATAATGTGAGCACATTTTTACCTCATTAGGGTTTACCATCTAATAATGTATCCTAGAAATTACTGAGTTCAAGAGGTAACTGAAATCACTAGAGCAACATGAAGTTATTTGATGGGCCCCAAATCCTCCACCAAACAGCCTCTACTCACCCTATGAGTGTGGTTCTAATATTAAAAATTGTCTCCACTTAGGTTTATTTTCTGCTTCTGATTTACCTATTGGCTTCTTTATTTCAACATGAGCATAGTAAAGAAAAGATAAATTAATATGTGACTGTTTTACACATCTTGTGACAGTATGTGATGCCAAGGCTCTAACATTGGCAATGGAATCTCTAGGCAAAAAGCAAGTCTGGGAAAAGGAGGTAGTCCTTTGCAGGCTGGCTTCCACTAGGTTAGAAAGCCTAACCTCTGGGATATGATCTCTAAGTCCAGTGAGACAAGTATCATTATCCATTGCTATATTAATTAGCTAAGAATTAGGAGAGCAATCATTTCTATTACTGGTAAATTGTGCAGTGAGAAATATAAAGGGTTAAAAAATTAAGGACCTTTGTGACTGCCCTGTGTAAGTCAGATTATTAAAATTTTAAATGAAGTCCCTAAAATTACTTGCTCGTCCATATTAGCTGTACAGAGTTTTCATTGACAATGGTTGACAACTTTTATTCATCTAAACAATGCTTAAATAACTTAAGCTAAACAAAATCCAACCTTTATAGGTAATAATTGTAAGAACTTAAAGCTGAAACAAAAGGGGTGCCATCCCTTCTGTTAAGGTCTAGAGAGGTTCCAGTATTTGGATTGGCAGTCACAGAGAACTCCTGTTCTTTGTAGGGAAGAGTCTAGACATTGATTTAAAGACTAAGGAACTGCTCAGTCTGTCAGCATTCTCTAATTGTTCCCCACTCTCCACATTCACAGAGTGACGAGTGGTAAATGTTTATTCTGGGCTTAAATGAGAGTTGATTTTATTAAAAAAAAATTAAGATTTGCATGGATGGGCTATGGCTCACAGTAACTTCTAACATCCAACAAGTTCATCTTAATGATTTCGTGAAAGATAGCCTTCGGCTGGCTGTCCCCGCCACAGAATAAAGTTTGCCGTCCATACACACATACATTCACAGAGCTACTCTAACTATGGGGTGAAATGTTTGGGAACATGTATCTATCTATGGAACAACAGAAGGAACTTGGATAAGCTATCAGGATTATGTTACTGGCTAGGTCATCAGGTTTTAGAAGTAACTCAACCGAATGAAAGAGAAAAACCAAGGTGGCCATCCACTGGCTGACATGAGAAATAGAATGTAATTCTGGGCACAGAAGAGAAGTAGGAAACATAATTGCTTTTCCAGACATATTTTTTTAAAAAAAGATAAGCGAATTGCTATGAGAAAAAGAATTATCAAATAACAATTACGTAAATTTGATATACAAATTTTGAAGCTAAAGATATTAGAAGGGTTACTGGGATTACAAAATTCATTAAATTTTTCAACACATAAAACAAGCACAAAGCTGAAAAATATGAGGAGTAGATTAGGAGATGATAAATCTATGAAGTACAACATTCATTGAATAGTGGTTTTGGAAAGAAAAATAGTGGAAGTATGAAAATCATTATAGATAATTAAATGATTTACTAAATAAATACAATAAGAAAAATGTCTTACCTATCAAACAAGCAAAAATCAGAGTTGGATACTTCATTGTTTTGGAAAAATATGGTAATACACTGTTGGTAAAAATGAAAACTGTCCTTTTGAGAAAATTTGGCAGTATCTTAACAAAACAGAATTTGCAATTATCTTTTGATTTAGCATTCCTCCTTCAAGGAATTTACTGTGAAGATATACCTTCAACATTGTGAAAATATATGTACCCAAGTTTGTTCATTACAGCAACATTGTGATAGCAAATTTATGGGAAACAACCTATTTTCAGACATAGGAAAATGGTAAAAGCTTCAAAAAAAGAATTTAGGCCATCTCTCTAAACTAATATGGTGTGATTTCTGAGGTATATTATTGAAAAATAATAATGCACAAAAATTCTGTATGGTGCTAACCTTTTGTATAAGAAGGAAGAAAATATACAGTATTCATATTTTCTTTTTAATAATTTGGAAAGGAATAGGGAAAGAGGGAGGGAGGGAGAGGGAAAGAAGGAAGGAAGGAAAAGAAAAAAGAAAAAGGGAAGGAAGCAGAGAGAAAGAGAAGAGAAAAACAAATGAGCTCAAAAACTGGAAGGGAGTAGGTAGAAATGGCTGTGGTAGTGAGGATGGAGGATGATGGGAAAAGGAAATCAAGTGAAAGACATGATGGAAAGTGACACTTTTGTGAGTATGGCTTTTTGTATGGTTATGCCTTTTAGAGCCGTGTTAATATATCACATATTATTAATAAATACAAGTTAAATTTTAACTTATTTAAAATAAATAAACAATTAAAATTAAACATGATTAGTTTCAGTTTACTAGTATTAGTTTGGAGAGACCTGTATTATTCTGCTAGGGCTGTCATAACAAATGCCAAAGATTAGGTTGCCCAAACAAGCAAAATTAATTTTCTTACAGTTTTGGAGGATAGAAGTCCAAGGTCACTATGTAAGCAGGTTTGGTTTCTCCAGAGGCCTCTCTCTTTGGCTTGCAGATGACCACCTTCACACTGTGTCTCCCCTGGTCTTTGCTCTGTGTGCGTACATCCCTAGTGCCTCTCCATGTGCCCAAATTTCTGCATCTTATAAGGATACCGGTCAGGTTGGATGAGCACCCACCTGAAAAATCTCATTTTAATTTGATCACTTCGTAAAGACCCTATCTCCAAATAGTCTGAGATAGTGGGGGTCAGGACTTCAACCTACGAAGGGTGACACAATTTCGAGGGGATGCAATTTAATCTATAACAGGACCAACATGCAAATAAACAGAATTACCAACCATTTTTTGAAGGACTAGATTGGTGTGACCCTTAACCCATGAAGAGGACAGAACAGGTGGTGTTGCAGGATTAGTTACTGAATTAACAAGAAATCACTTGTTTAAAAAATGAATTCCTGAGGCTAGAAAAGTAGACTGCCAGAAAAAAATTGTCTGAAAGCCAATATCCAAACTTGGAGGAAGAGGATTAGGATATTTAGCAGATCTTTCCAGGAATAAAATAGGTACTGAACTACAGGTTAGAATGTTAATGGTTCTGTTTTGGGAGAATGAGAAGGGAACTAATCTGGATGCAAAGAAGATAAGATTTATTGAAGAGGTATTGTCAGGTAATTTTACAGCCTGACAGAGGTATATTGGATTGATATCTTTTCTCATTTTTGACCAGATGACACTCTGATGATCCTGCATCCTTCCCACATGTTTTTCCTACTTATCATAACGCATCTATATAAAGGCTGATATGTTTGTATTTTCATTATAGAAATTCAGATTAGAGATAGTTTTCATTTCACTTTATGAATATGCATGAATTTGAAAATAGCTGTTGTTTAACTGATGGTGGTAATGTGAACTGACATTAATCAATAGAGGTTATGGCTCTTATGTCTGGGTGCTAAGCAGTCTGACACTTGTGAGTTATTTGGTGTGAAGCAATTATTTTCCCAGAGGATGTTACCATTGATGATCAAGTGTGAACTCTGCCCAAGGTGAACTAGTGCTGTTTATTTCTTCCAGCTGATGTTCTGGCTGTTAACATAATGAGTAAAAACATAACTATATACAATTATTTACAACTTTGTTACAGAAGTTTTCTTTCACTTTTTGGAATTTTTTTTTACCACCTTTAGTTTCCTTAAATGCTTACAAACAGAAATTTCATTTCTCTGCATGAGCTGCAAAACCCAGCATGTGTTCGTATCTCACTGAAGAATCTCTAACAAACTCCCGTATCTGCAAAAGTGATTTGGCAAATTGCCTCCCTATTTTTCCCCAGTTACAATTTCCTTAGCTTCTACATTGTTTCTGTTGTAGAATGTATCTAATCATAAACTATGGTACATGCACAAGAAGGCCTTCTCTCATTTATGCTTTTAAAATTGTATGTTAATAAATAAACTGATGGTTCAACTAAAACAGAGAGTCAGTTTTCCATGCTTAAGCCCCTTGAAATGAGGCATCAGCATTTTTGAAAGTTGAAACATTCACAACTTGGAAAGTGGAATTTCGATAAGAGACACGTTGATGTGCTAAAAGTCTGTGCAGCTTCCTGTGGTGCTAAACTTAAGCCAAGGAGTCTTATGTACAAGGAGAATCTGACTCAAAAATCTCATACTTAAGGTCAATAGATTAAGCTTCTAGAATTTGAGGGTGAAAAAAAAAAAACAGGAAAAATAATGTAAGTTGGCAAAGTCATGCTTCCTGATCTTAAGTGTTTAAACTGGGAACTAGTGACAAAGTGCACTGTAGGTGGAGAACTGCTAACCGAGAGACAATCTTTCATCATTAAAACAAAGGTTAAATAAAGATTAAGCTCAGAGCAGTAACAAGAGCCCTGGAGACTGGGCAGGCAAGATGCCCAGATGTTCTTTCTGTCGTTTCAGCCTGGCATGTGCGTGAAGGTGAGGAAGGGCAAGTGGGTAGGTGGCATGCTCATCAGTTACTCTCGTAGAGTCTGAGAACAGAACTGCTACTGCAAGCTAGTTAATTAATGATTTCCTCTTACATGCTTAAAGTCTTTTTAAATTATATTCTTAGACTCATCTCATTTAAAGAGCTCTCTTTTATTCAACCTTACTGATAACAATAATTTCAGATACATTTAGAACAAAGTGAGGTGGTTTTCAAAAAGAATTAAATAAAAAGTTTATTTCATGATTGCATATGTATATGTAATTTGGCAATATGGGTACTATTACATTTTACTTGCAAACTAATCTAAGAGTATAATGACAGTAAATATCCTAAGTGGTCTTCTTTGATTAATAAAGCAAGAATTCTAAAACTTTTCCTTATGAACAACTTTTATTTTCCCACATATAAGATTACTATCAGCATAAAGATAAATTAATGATTATGATTAGGACCGGTCTACTTTCTAGCCTGTACCAGTCCCTGATGATTTTAGATTCAGTACTGATCAGAAAAATTATGGTAGAGTAGGAAATAATGTAGGTTCTTTATTATAAACTTATGCAATATTTGTAGTTATTTTTTCCTGGTTAAATCACCCTCAAGTATAATGATAAACTTGACTGATAACCAAATGGATAATTAGCACTACTTCACTTTTGTTTTGGGGTCTCCAAATTCATGAGAAAATTCTTCAAAATTTCATGTCAACTCAGACTTTCCAAAAATTTTTCTCAAAGCAACATTTTTTAAGAGTTTCTTCAATTTCACACACAAAAATTAATTCCAAATTATCATATGCTACACTAAAGGCACTAACTACTGCTTTCTCAATCATATATATATATATATTTAATTAAGGTATCATTGAAATACAATCTTATAAAGATTTCAAATGAGCAACATTGTGGTTACTACATTCACCCATATTATCAAGTCCCCCCAAAACACCCCACTGCCATCACCGTCCATTAGCATAGTAAGATGTTATAAAGTCACTACTTGTCTTCCCTGTGCTATACTGCTTTCCCGTGACTCCCTACATTATGTGTGCTAATCGTAATACCCCTTAATCACCTTCTCCCTTCCTCTCCACCCACTCTCCCCACCCCTTCCCTTTGCTAACCCTTAGCCCCTTCTTTGAGTCTGTGAGTCTGCTGCTGTTTTATTCCTTCAGTTTTGCTTTGTTGTTATCTCCACAAATGAATGAAATCATTTGGTACTTTTCTTTTTCCACCTGGCTTATTTCACTGAACATAATACCTGCTAGCTCCATCCATGTTGTCGCAAAAGGTAGGATTTGTTTTCTTCTTATGGCTGAATAATATTTCATTGTGTATACATACCAATCTTTATCCATTCATCTACTGATGGACAGTTAGGTAGCTTCCATATCTTGGCTATTGTATACAGTGCTGCTATAAACATAGGGGTACATATGTCTTTTTGAATCTGGGATCTTGTTTTCTTTGGCTAAATGCCTAGGAGTGGAATTCCCAAGTCAAATGGTATTTCTATTTTTAGTTTTTTGAGGAAACTCCATATTGCTTTACCCAATGGTTGAAATAATTTATATTCCCACCAAAAATGTAGGCGCGTTCCCCTTTCTCTACATCTTCACCAGCATTTGTTGTTGCTTGTCTTTTGCATGTTGGCATTCCTAACTGGTGTGAGGTTATATATCATTGTGGCTTTAATTTGCATTTCCCTGATAATTAGATATGTGGAGCATCTTTTCATGTGCCTCTTGGCCATCTGAATTTCTTCTTTGGAGAGGTGTCTGTTCAGATCCTCTGCCCATTTTTAATCAGGTTATTTTCTTTTTTGGTGTTTAGGCTTATGAGTTCTTTATATATTTTGGATGTTAACCCTATGTCAGATATGTCATTTACAAATATATTCTCCCATATTGTAGGATGCCTTTTGTTCTACTGATGGTGCCCTTTGCTGTACAGAAGCATTTTAGTTTGATGTAGTCCATGGGTTCATTTTTGCTTTTGTTTCCCTTGCCCGAGGAGATGTATTCAGGAAGAAATTGCTCATATTTATATTCAAAATATTTTTGCCTGTTTTTTCTACTAAAGGTTTTATAGTTTCATGACTTATATTCAGGTCATTGATCCATTTTGAGTTTACTTTTCTGTATGGGGTTAGACAATAATCCAGTTTCACTCCTTACATGTAGCTGTCCAGTTTTGCCAACACCAGTTGTTGAAGAGGCTATCATTTCCCCATTGGGTATCCATGGTTCCTTTTTCATATATTATTGACCATATATGCTGGGGTTTATATCTGGGCTCTCTAGTGTGTTCCATTGGTCTATGGGTCTTTCTTGTGCCAGTACCAAATTGTCTTGATTACTGTGGCTTTGTAGTAGAGCTTGAAGTTGGGAAAAAAATCCCCTCAGCTTTATTTTTCCTTCTCAGGATTGCTTTGGCTATTCAGGGTCTTTTGTGGTTCCATATGATTTTAGAACTATTTGTTCCAGTTCGTTGAAGAATGCCATTGATATTTTGACAGGGATTGCATTGAATCTATACATTACTTTAGGCAGGATGGCCATTTTGACAATATTAATTCTTCCTATCCATGAGCGTGGGATGTGTTTCCATTTATTGGTATCTTCTTTAATTTCTCTCATGAATGTCTTGTTGTTTTCAGAGTACAGCTCTTTACTTCCTTGGTTAGGTTTATTCCTAGGTATTTTATTCTTTTTGATGCAATTGTGAATGGAATTGTTTTCCTGATTTCTCTTTCTGCAAGTTCATCATTAGTGCATAGGAATGCAACAGATTTCTGTGTATTATTTTGGTATCCTGTAACTTTGCTGAATTCAGATATTAGATCTAGTAGTTTTGGAGTGGATTCTTCAGGGGATTTTATGTACAATATCATGTCATCTCCAAACATCAACAGTTTAACTTCATCCTTGCCAATCAGCATGCATTTTTTGTGTTGTCTGATTGCTGTGGCTAGGCAATGTTGAATAAAAATGCGGAGAGTGGGCATCCTTGTCTTGTTCCCAATCCTAAAGGAAAAGATTTCAGCTTCTCACTGTTAAGTATGATGTTGGCTGTGAGTTTGTCATATATGGCCTTGGTTATGTTGAGGTACTTGCCCTGTATACCCATTTAGTTGAGAGTTTTTATCATGAATGGATGTTGAATTTTGTCAAATGTTTTTTCAACATCTATGTAGATGATCGTGTGATTTTTGTACTTCTTTTTGTTGATGTAGTGGATGATGTTGATGGATTTTCAGATATTGTACCAGCCTTGCATCTTTGGAATGAATCCCACTTGATCGTGATGGATAATATTTTTGATGTATATTGGAATTCTGTTTGCTAATATTTCTTGAGTATTTTTGCATCTATGTTCATCAGGGACATTGGTCTGAAATTTTCTTTTTGGTTGTGTCTTTGTCTGGTTTTGCTTGTAGAATGATTCTGGCCTCAGAATGAGTTTGTAAGTATTCCCCCCTCTTCTACTTTTTCGAAAACTATACGAAGAATGGGTCAGCTCTCTTTAAATGTTTGATAAAATTCAGCAGTTAAGTCATCTGGCCCATGTTGTTCTTAGGGAGCTTTTTGATTTCCAATTCATTTTCATTGCTGGTAATTAGTCTGTTCAGATTTTCTGTTTCTTCCTGGGTCAGTCTTGGAAGCTTGTATTTTTCTAGAAACTTATCCATTTCTTCTAGGTTATCCAATTTGTTCAAATATAATTTTCATAGTATTCTCTCATAATTCTTTGTATTTCTGTGGAGTCCATAATGACTTTTTCTTTCTCATTTCTGATTATGTTTATACGTTAGGACTTTTTTTCTTGATAAGTCTGGCTAGGAGTGTATCTATTTTGTTTATTTTCTCAAAGAACCAACTTTTGCTTTCATTGATTCTTTCTGTGTTATTAGGCCTCCATGTGTCTGTGGGCTTTTTCATTTTATTTTTGTAATTACTTTCTAATTTCATACCTTTGTGGTCTGAGAAGCTGGTTGGTACAATTTCAATCATTTTGAATTTTCTGAGGCTCTTTTTGTGGCCTAGTATATGATCTATTCTTAAAAATGTTCCATGTGTACTTGAGAAGAATGTGTATTCTGTTGCTTTTGGAATGGGTGTTCTGTAGATGTCCATTAGGTCCATCTGTTCTAATATGTTGTTCAGTGCCTCTGTGTCCTTACTTATTTTCTGTCTGTTTTATCTCTCCTTTGGAGTGAGTGGTGTGTTGAAGTCTCCTAAAATGAATGCATTACATTCTATTTCCCTCTTTAATTCTGTTAGTGTTTGTTTCACATATGTAGGTGATCCTGTGTTGGGTGCATAGATGTTTATAATAGTTATATCATCTTGTTGGTCTGACCCCTTTATCATTATGTAATGTCCTTCTTTGTCGCTTGTTATTTTCTTTGTTTTGAAGTCTATTTTGTCTGATATAAGTACTGCAACTCCTGCTTTTTTCACCCTATTAGTTGCATGAAATATCTTTTCCATTCCTTTATTTTTTAGTCTGTGTATGTCTTTGGGTTTGAAGTTAGTCTCTTGTATGCAGCATATAGAGAGGTCTTGTTTTTTATGCATTCAGTGACTATGTGTCATTTGCCTGGTGCATTCAGACCATTTACATTTAGGGTGATTATCTATAGGTATGTACTTATTGCCATTGCAGGCTTTAGATTCATGGTTACCAAAGGTTCAAGGGTATTCCCTTACTATATAACATTCTAATTTAATTCACTTAGTATACTATTATAAACACAACCTAAAGGTTCTTTTTTTTCCTCCTTTTTCTTCATTCTTCATTCTTTATGTATTAGTTATCATATTCTGTATTCTTTGTCTATTCCTTGATTAATTTGGGGTGTAGTTGATTTGATGCATCTGCCTCTTCAGGAGCCCTCTCACTGCTAGGAAGCCTCTGAGACCACCCACATTCCTTGGTCCAAGAGTGGCCAGATGTGGATCCCTGTCCTCCACAAAGAGCTGGAATCTGTCTCTCCAAGTATTCTGTCTGTTTTAGCTTTCCAACCCCACTAATCTCCAGAGCACCATGCAATGTAGGTTTGTGCTCCCAAAGCATATCTCCAGTGCTGTGTGTTCAGCAGTCCTAGGCTTCCACCCCCTCCCCGCTCTGTTTCTCTTCCTCCCACTGGTGATCTGGGGTGGGAAAAAGGCTTGTGTCCCCCAAGATCAAGGCTTTGGTATGTTATCCTGTTTTGTGAGGTCTTCTCTGTTTTCCAGGTGTATACAGTCTGGTGCAGCCTTCTTTCCTGTTGCTTTTTTAGGATTAGTTGTATTAACTATATTTTCATATTATATGTGGTTTTGGGAGGAGTTCTCTGTCTCACCTCTCACACTGCCATCTTGAATCTCCTGGTCTACATTTCTTATCTTATTAGTTTTCATATATGTAGATAGAAGTTATGGTTAATATTACTAAAGTTATTCTACAATGACCACTGCTGATTATATTTAGAATCCTTCATATCTCTTAAAAATCTTAATTTTTATTTATAGACCCATTAAATATATGTTACACTTTATTATCATATAGAGGGAAGTTATAAATATGTGATTTGGGGTAATCATTGTCTTTGAAATATCCATAGCATCAAATATATCCTGATAGAAAAGCTTTAACCAAATTAGTTCAGTGGGGGTGGGGGGGGTGGGGGGGGTGGTGGTTGAGTGAAAGATAAGAAATCTGTGGAATGCTCAAAATTGAGGAGATTAGATTAACAGAATCATAAGAAGTTGTTAAAGAAAGGCAAGATAGATAGAGGATCCATGCAAGACACTTACTGCAATGACGTAAATGTTTATTTTTAGGAACTTTCAACAAAATAAAAGTCATTAACTGAAACTATAGAATATGTATGCACCTGAAAGTACAAAGAACAAAGTGTTGTTCTGAGAATGAAAATGTAGCATTACTGTCAGCAATTAGTTTTAATTTTGAAACCGGGTTTTCACTTGAGTTCACATAAATTTTTTTTAAATTGCATGTTCTTCCCAGTCCAACATTCTTGCCTGCAGCTTTGTATGTCAAATATTGCCAAGTGGAAGCTAGAGAGCAAAAAAAAAAAAGGAGGGGGGATGGCAACTTTCCTCTGATTCAAGATGCCAATGACAAGGTTCTTGACATCACAGACAACTGACTAAATGGATTTCAACTCAGTGACCCATCCCTCCATGTCACTCAGGATTGGGGCTAAATTACATCTACTTAGTTTCTTTGATACTGTGGTGTGACTGTGCATAAAATGCATCACTCCAAATATAATTTTCAAAATAAAATACTGGTAGCCTTCCAGACTGATGGCATTAAAAAAACAAAAATAAAAACAAACTATGCCTTTAAAAACTGAAGTTCACCAATTTACTCTGAAGATCAGATACCTCCAATTTTTACATAAAGAAAGCAATCTTAAGTACTTTCTATAATGCCTCAGTAGTTTTGAGAATAATTTCCCTAGAATTTCTAACATGATTATAAGGTAATTATGAGATAATCACATGAAATCTACTTGTGGTCACAGTTAAAATATTTGTCATTTTGGATACAAAGAAAATAATATAGCCCAAGCTGTAGCAACTAATGTATAAACATAACTAAGTCAAAGAGAGATCAACTAACATGCTATCCACAGATTTCTGTCAATCCTCATTCTCATTGATGATAGTGTACAGAGTCTAATTAAGAAACATTTTCTCTTGTTTTACTATATAGTCATTCATGGAAATATCCTCATATAAGCCAATGTTATTTTTTCCAAACATTCTATAATGGAAAGTGTATGTGCATTTCTATTATTGTGTTGCTATTACCTTGATAGATAGATGACAGAATGATGTATTCCCACAAATCATTATTTTTTTAACTCTAACAAGAATTACATTTATACCCATTTTGTGGGAATTCT
>JAVSCE010006890.1:0-48738 GCA_032199065.1 Smutsia gigantea | reverse complement strand
AGACCAATCACCAGAAACAAAATTGAATTGGTAATCAAAAAACTACTCAAGAACAAAACCCCCGGACGTGACAGATTCACCTCTGAATTCTACCAGACATATAGAGAACAAATAACACCCATTCTCCTTAAAGTTTTCCAAAAAATAGAAGAGGAGGGAATACTTCCAAACTCATTCTATGAAGCCAGCATCGCTCTAATACCAAAACCGGGCAAAGACCTCACCAAAAAAGAAAATTACAGACCAATATCCCTGATGAACGTAGATGCAAAAATACTCAACAAAATATTAGCAAATCGAATTAAAAATACATCAAGAGGATCATACACCATGATCAAGTGGGATTCATCCCAGGGATGCAAGGATGGTACAACATTCGAAAATCCATCAACATCATCCACCACATCAACAAAAAGAAGAACAAACCACATGATCATCTCCATAGATGCTGAAAAAGCATTTCAACACCCTGATTAAAACTCTCAACAAATGGGTAGAGGGCAAGTACCAACATCAGCGCTATATATGACAAACCCACAGCTAACATCATAATGGCGAGACGCTGAAAAGTTTTTCATCTAAGATCTGGAACAAGCACAAGGATGCCCACTCTCTCCACTGTTATTCAACAGTACTGGGAGTCCTAGCCACAGCAATCAGAGGAAAACAAAGACATGCTGCTGCATCCAGATTGGTAAAGAAGAAGTCAAATTGTCACTATTTGCAGATGACATTTTATTGTACATAAAAACCCTAAAGAATCCACTCAGAAACTACTAAAACTAATAACTGAATTCAGCAAAGTTGCAGGATACAAAATAACACACAGAAATCTCTTGCTTTCCTATACACTAATGATGAACTAACAGAAAGAGAAATCAGAAAAACAATTCCATTCACAATTGCATCAAAAAGAATAAAATACCTAGGAATAAACCTAACGAAGGAAGTGAAAGACCTGTACTCTGAAAACTACAAGACACTCCTTAGAGAAATTAAAGAGGACACTAACAAATGGAAATGCATCTCATGCTCTTGGCTAGGAAGAATAATATTGTCAAAATGGCTGTACTACCTAAAGCAATCTACAGATTCAATGCAATCCCTATCAACTACCAACAGCTTTCTTCAATGAACTGGAACAAATAATTCTAAAATTCATATGGAACCAATAAAAAAGACCTGAAAAGCCAAAAAGCACCTTGAGAAGGAGGAATAAAACATGGGGAATTACACTCCCTGACTTCCAAGCTCTACTAAAAAGCCACAGTAATCAAGACAATTTGGTATTGGCACAAAAACAGACCCACAGACCAGTGGAACAGAATAGAAAATCCAAACATTAACCCAAACATATACAGTCAATTAATACTTGATAAAAGTGCCTTGGATATACAATGGGGAGATGACAGCCTGTTCAGCAGCTGGTGCTGGAAAAACTGGACAGCTACATGTAAGAGAATGAAACTGGACTACTGTCTAGCCCCATACACAAAGGTAAACTCAAGGTGGATCAAAGACTTGAATGTAAGTCATGAAACCATAAAACTCTTAGAAAAAAAACATAGGCAAAAATCTCCTGGACATAAACATGAGCAACTTCTTCATGAACATATCTCCCCGGGCAAGGGAAACAAAAGCAAAAATGAACAAGTGGGACTATATCAAGCTGAAAAGCTTCTGTACAGCAAAGGACTCCATCAGTAGAACAAAAAGACATCCTACAGTATGGGAGAATATATTCATAAAAAAAGTATCTGATAAAGGGTTGACATCGAAAATACATAAAGAACTCATGCACCTTAACAAACAGAAAGCAAATAATCCAATTAAGAAATGGGCAGAGGACATGAATAGACACTTCTCTGAAGAAGAAATTCAGATGGCCAACAGGCACATGAAAAGATGCTCCACATCGCTAATCATCAGAGAAATGCAGATTAAAACCACAATGAGATATCACCTCACACCAGTGAGGATGGCCAACATCCAAAACACAAACAACAACAAATGTTGGCGAGGATGTGGAGAAAAGGGAACCCTCCTACACTGCTGGTGGGAATGCAAATTAGTTCAACCATTGTGGAAAGCAGTATGGAGGTTCCTCAAAAAACTCAAAATAGAAATACCATTTGACCCAGGAATTCCACTCCTAGGAATTTACCCTAAGAATGCAGCAGCCCAATTTGAAAAGACAGATGCACCCCTATGTTTATTGCAGCACTATTTACAATAGCCAAGAAATGGAAGCAACCTAAGTGTCCATCAGTAGATGAATGGATAAAGAAGATGTGGTACATATACACAATGGAATATTATTCAGCCATAAGAAGAAAACAAATCCTACCATTTGCAACAACATGGATGGAGCTAGAGGGTATTATGCTCAGTGAAATAAGCCAAGCCGAAAAAGACAAGTATCAAATGATTTCACTCATATGTGGAGTATAAGAACAAAGAAAAAAACTGAAGGGACAAAACAGCAGCAGACTCACAGAACCCAAGAACGGACTAATAGTTACCAAAGGGAAAGGGACTGGGGAAAATGGGCGGGAAGGGAGGGATAAGAGGGAAAAAGGGGCATTACGATTAGCAGATGTAATGTTGGGGGGGCACGGGGAGGGCAGTACAACTCAGAGAAGACAAGTAGTGATTCTATAGCATCTCACTACGCTGATGGACAGTGACTGTAATGGGGTTGGTGGGGGGGACCTGATGAAGGGGTAGTTTAATAATCGTAATATTGCACATGTAATTGTAAATTAATGATAATAAAATAAATTATATTTAAAAGAAAAAAAAAAGCAACCATGGTATAGTACTAAGTCCCACTCTATACATCATGTAAAGGAATAAAGTAGGACTAGATATACTAATATGCAGGAAAATGCCCACAATGTTATTTTTAAGTATGAAAGGCAAATGCAAGGAAGGAAAACATATGTCTACACATGTCTATGTGTTTTGTGTCGACCTGCATGTAATGGCATATTTGTGTATTTGCATATATTTATGCATTGTATTTATTTGCATATATTTATGCATTATTATGATGTATTAAATATTTATTTGGATATTAATGGAAAAGCCCAGAGGGTGCATACCAAAATATTTACAATGGTTGGCTCCTTCTGTTGGGTAAGGAAATAGGGGGGCAAGAGACATGACAGGGTGGAGAAAGGAGAATTTTTATTTTACATAATATATATATATTTTTAAATAGCGAGTATGACAAATTAAGAAACTAAACCATCAAATGCTTAGCTTAAAAAAAAATTACTATTTTTACTTGGATTATGTTATCAGAGGTTTGCCGTATAAGCCTACCTTGAAGGGTTCCAAGAAATGCAACTACAGCTTAGCTTACATGAGATCTCATGCTGCAGAGACCACTGGCTGAGATTCATGACATCTGGTGCCTCATATATTCTTACTATACCATCTGCTGAACAGGTTGCTAACATAAGACCCATATGCTTAGGAGCAAATTTCACATCAGTAACGGATGTTCTGCTATCCACTAGAGTTGTCCTCTTAACCTGAAAAAGAAAAATTTAACATTATAAGTTATATACATAAAGAAAGGTTTGTAGTGTGCAAAAAACATAGGCTCTGAAACACAGAACTCTGCCATTTATTAGATGTATAACCTTGAATAAGTTATTTACAACATACCTAGGCCTCAATTTCCTCCAAAGCACTTGACAAAATACCACATACACAGCTGGTGAATAGTAACAAATTAGCAACCTATAATTAATTACTCTCTTTAAGGCAGAATAAAGTCAACCTTAGAAAGTCTAACTTTACTAAATTATGTAAGTACTCTCTTGAGCAGACTGGTCACTAAACCACTAAATCCAAGCATTTTCATATACATAATTCTGTCATGCAAAGTATGCTTCAAGCAATAAATTAAATGAATTGAGATTCTTAACAGTAAAATGGAAGTTATGCAACTTCTTTACCTAGGCATAAATGTCAGTAAACCCTACTTGGACCATCACTATCCACTTTTTATGAGAAGGTGTTTAGTGGAGACCAATAGAATGGTACAAAGCTAGCACTGTGATAATTACAGAATTCCAACATAGCATTGAGACTTACTGCTAGAAAAATCCCTCTGTTTTACAAACTTCCCTTCTCTCCTCCCCTTAAGCAGACCCTAGTGTAGAAAGAGTGTAAAAAGACCAACCCTCCCATCATAAAAAAAAATGTGAAACAATATGAATAGCAGGCAAGCTACAAACCTACAGTAATTAAAACAGAATGGTGTTGGCATAAGGAAAGAATTATAGACCAATGGAATAGAAAAGAGCACCCCCCGTATATGGTCAGTAGATTTCAATGAGGGTGCCAAGACCATTCAGTGGGGTAAGGACAGCCTTTTCAATAAAAGGTTCTGGGAAAACTGGGTATCGACATGCAAAAGAATGAAATTGGACACTTACCTTACACTATATGCAAAAATTAACTACAAATGATTCAAAGACCTAAATGTAAGCACTAAAAGTATAATACTCTTAAAAGAAAACTGGGGAAAGTCTTCATAACACTGAACTTGGCAATGATTTTGAACTTTGGCCACATCCACTAGGATAGCTACAATTGAAAAACATAAAGTAACAAACATTGGAGATAATGTACTGCTGGTAGGAATGTAAAATGGTGCAGCCACTCTGGAAAACAGTTTAAATATAGAACTACCACAAGAGCCAGCAATTCCACTCCTAGTATATCTAAAAAAGTTGAATGCAAGGTCTCAAAGAGTTGTCTATACCCCAGTGCTCATAGTAGCATTATTTATAATAGCTAAAAGGTGGAAACAACCCAATTGTCCATCCACAGATGAATGGATAAACAAATATGGCACATACACACAATGCAGTACTATTCAGCTATAAGAAGAAAGAAGTGGATGTATGCCAAAACGTGAATAAACCTTTTGCTTAGTGAAAACATTCTGCTTAGTGAAATAAGGCAGAAACAAAAGGACAAATATTGTATGACTCCGCTTATATCAGGTACCTGGAGTAATCAAATTCATAGAGACAGAAAGTAGATGGAGGTTAATGGGTTGGTGGAGGGGGAAGTGAAGGTATTATTTCATGGTATGCAGTTTATATGGGGAATGATGAAAAGTTTTGGTATAGATATTGGTGATGGGTACCCAGCACTGTGAATGTAATTAATGCCACTGAATTGTACACTTACAAATAGTTAAGATAAATATTATGTGTATTTTACCACAATAAGAAAAATGTAGCAGCAAAAAAGAACAGTACTGACAGCATGTAAGCATTAGTGTGGAGATGGGGAAGACTTGCAGGAATAGAGAAGAAAACACTGTATTTATATCCTTGGAAAGGCATGGAATACATCCAGGGACACATTAAAAATCTGTAATAGTGGTTGCCTCTAGGGAGGGAACTATATGGCCAGAAAAGAGGAGGAAGCTCTCACTATATACACTTGTTTGTACCTTTTGAATTTTATACCTTGTGCCTGATTATCTATTAAGAAAAATAGGGGAAAAAAACCCCACTGGAATGAGTCTTAAAGATAATTTAGTTCAATTCTCTCACATTTTATAGAGGAGGAACCTTAACAGCACACAAATTATGTTCTTGCCAAATTCAAACATCTGATCAGGGAAGAACTAGACTTAAAGTAGAGGCAGATGAAGAATAGTATATTCTGTAAGAAAGCAAAGGTAACTGCAAAAGAGAAAAAAAAAATTTTTTTAAGGATTTTAAAGGGTACACTTTGACAAAGCAAATACTTTGGATTCATACAATTTATAATCAAACAATGCCACCAGTGCTCCTGAGTACCGTTCCAGGCCCACAACAAAGTTAAATAAACAAGTAGGAGACAAACATGGAAAAACAAACTGGTAAACATAGAGGGGGAGTGCTAACATCTTAGCAAGTGCCTAAAATGTTCTTGGAAAGACTAATGAATGCTCTTTGGATGCTCATGCACCACCCACCCACACTCACCCCCCAAATTCCCCCAAAACTAACAAATGTCTCACCCAATGACTCTGTCCTCGAAGTTTATCATTTGATTCTCCTACTATTTCTTCCCATACAGCAGCTGTTCGGTCAAAAGAACAGGAAGCCAAAACCTGTCCAAATTCAGGATGGGCCCATGTCACACGCCACACAGATCCACTATGTGTCTGAGGAGTTTAAAAAAAAAAAAAATTAAGTTTACTCATAATTTCACACATTTAAGGTTTTACCTGAGGAAATAGAATACAGGTATTTTTAGTTTTCAGTAAGAGAAGGAAACTGATCTACTTAACAACTAATTTAAAAGTTCAATTCTATAAGTTTATAACTTTTAGAAGATATTCTATATGTAGGATTATAGCCCTTCAGGAGTCAAGTTCTAAAATTTTACAGTTGACCAATGAACAACATGGGATTAGGGGCACTGACCGATGTGCAATCAAAAAATCTATATATAAATTTTGACTCCCCCAAAACTGCATTACTAATAACGTAGTGTCAACCAGAAGCCTTACCAATAACTTAACAGTTGATTAACACATATTTCCTATATGTATTATATACTGTATTTACAATAAAGCAAGCTAGAGAAAAGAAAGTTCTTTTCAAATTTTTAACAAACCTCCAAAAAAATTTCCAATATATTTATTTAAAAAAAATCTGCACATAAATGGGCTCACACAGTTCAAATCTATCTTGTTCAAGGGTCAACTATACAAATAAAGAAAACTCCAGCCCAATAAAGTTGAGCTCTTCAGTGCTAATAGTTACAGACTTGCTTCAGGTTTAGCATAGCCAAGCTTTTAAACAGAAATTCTACCAACCCACTATTTGTTTTACTTTCAAATTCTCTCTACAAGAAATATCTACCTAATAAAATAAGTAGAGTTCATCAAAATTATTTGCTTCAAAAGCCTAACAAAGCAAATAGCCTAACAATACATAGAAAATGTAGCAACAAAATGCTTAAATGATTCTAACCAATGTCTGGCTAGACTTTTCTAGAAAAAGAGGCTATGAGTGATTAAATACACAGAAGCTCAAATCCTTGTATTCTGAGAAAATAATTTAAAGCTCCTTAATATTACCTTTACATATGAAAACTTTATATATTATTCTTCAGTTCTTCATGATAATAAAGAAATAAAAGGATGAAAAGGTCTTATATCATTTTACATCAACAGAATTTCATCTGTATTTTTCAGTAAAAATACTAGATGACAAGTATCAGTCCACCAATTACATTTCCAAAATTTGTTTCATGTTTCTGTCTAAAACTCTTATACTAAACAATCTCAGAACACTTTCATAATCCAATAATCTCTACACGGTAACAATGGCATCATCCAAAAATATAATTGTACCTTTAATTCTTACTCTTTATCCAGTCCTTTTGTTTCACCTTTTATTCTTATTTATACAAGTTATTAAGTGAAAAATGCACTAAGGCAGTGGGATTTTGTTAAATGTTAGATTCCCAGTAAGGCATAAGCTAACTAAAGAGTAAGGATTGCACAAAGATGCTCATCACTATAAAAGGAAGCAACTTAAATAGCCCTCAGTTAAGCAAAACAGAGTATATTTATGTTTCATTGCTACATTTGCTTTTAAAGAAGCTTTAAAAATATATATATACCAAAGTACTTATGAAAATGGTTTTAACTAAAGAACAGGGGTTTCTTTTTAGAGCGATAACTTTGGAACAGACAGAGGTGGTAGTTGTACAACACTGTGAATTAAGTTAATGCCACTAGACTGTTTAAAATTAATTTTATGTGTGACTGTTACCGCAATAAAGGGTGAGGGGGAAACATTTGGATAGACACTTCACCAAAGAAGATACATAAATGGCAAATAAGCACATGAAAACATAACTATTAGTCATTAAAGGCATACAAATCAAAACCCAATGCAAAACCATTACATAACCACTAAAATGGCTATAATCAAAGACAGGCAATATCAAGTATAGGGGAACAAGTACAGAAACTGGAGCCCTCTTATGTTGCTGGTGGGATTATAAAATGGTACAGGAACTTCAGAAAAGTCTGGGAAGCTTTTTAGAAAGTTAAAACATATACAACCCCAAAATTTCCATTCCTAGGTATCTACCTAAGAAAAATGAAAATGCATGTTGACACAAAGACTTGTATGGCAAGTTCATAACAGCATTATTCATAATCTAAAAATAAACTAGAAACAATTAAAATGTCCACTGACTGGTGAATGAATAAACCAAACACGGCCTTACAGTTGACTAATACTCAGCATTACCAAAGATCAAACTACTGACACATGCCACTACACAGATAAACCTCAAAAACATAGTTAAGGGATGGGGCAAGAAAAAGATGGTGGAGTAGGAAGGCAAGGTGGAAACCTCTCAAAAACACATAAAACCTGAAAATATAGCAAATACAACTAAATCTGAAAATGACCCAAAGACCACAAAACAGACTACCTACATCTGGCGAAGAAACGACCTCACAGAAAAGGGTAAAGTGGCAAAGCCAAGACTGAGCAGGAACCAAGCCCTTTCCCCACTCCACAGGTGGAAGAAAGAGGAATGGAGCAGGGAGGGGATAGGATCCCAGGACTGCTGAACACCTAGCCCTGGAGATCTGCTCTGGGAGCACAAGCCCACGTTACATGGTATTCTGGTGATTAGTGGGGCTGGACAACAAACACAGGCGGAACACTTCGAGAGGCTGAGATCACAGCCACTTGAGGAGAACAGGCACACTCCACTGGTCCCCAAGACAATAGCAAAGAAGGCAGTTTGAAAGAATTCCTAGCAGCAGGAGGGGTGCCAGAGGAACGAGTGTTGGACCAAGCTTTCTTCTCAGGAGAAAGGGCAGGTGGACAATACCTCCCCAGTGTGCCCTTGGCCCAAAAGCAAGGGAACTCTCAGGATCCCCAGATGCTCCATCCCCCTCACTGGCAATGCCGCCCCAAGGCTACTCCCAAGCCTGTGGCTGACAGACAACCTACTTAGCCCACCAGTAGTGTCAGACTTTGCTGCCTGGTAGGCAGAGGGAGACCCTCCCAGCTTTCTCAGACGCATTTCAGCCCAACCAGGGAGATGCCTGCAGGAGCCAGCCCAAAGAGCTCCTTCCTCCCCACGGCATCCAAGCCAGGTGCTGCACTTCAGGCCTGGGCAAAGATGCACATCAGCCCGCCCACCTCATTAACCACACGGCACTGCCATTGGTGTAGTCCAGGAAGAAGGTGTCCCACCTACATCAACTCCAGCAACGTGTGCACTGATTACAAAGGCATGGCCAAAGCAAACTGCCCACCCAGACTCAGATACTACAGAAGCCAGACAGAAAGGCAGCCCTGACCCAGGAGCTGGGGCTCCTGCACTGGAGAGTAAACAGTCTTGAGCTTTTGGGTAACAGAGAACACCATCTTCATAAACCTATTACTCCATAGGTCAAGAAGCAGCAGAGCCACCTAACTTAAAGGAAGAAACACAGAAACCCTGATAAAATGAGTAGAGGAATATGTTCCAAACAAAACTACAAGACAAGACACTAGAAGGACTAAATGAAACAGAAATCACCAATCTTGATGATAAAGATTTCAAAGTATAAGTCATAAACATGCTCACTGATTTACAGAAAAATATTCAAGATCTCAGAGAGGCCTTCAATAAAAAGAAGACTTGCAAAAGAGCCACTCAGAGCTGAAGAATACAATATCTGAAATGAAACATAAATCCCAATGGAGGGATTTAAAATGGCAGATTATCACAGGTTGAAGAAGCTGTAAATGAAATGGAAAATAGGAACAGGAAAACAATGAAGCTGAAAACAGAAAAAAGGATCTCTAGGAATGAAAGAATAATAAGAGAGCTGTGTGACCAATCCAAACAGAACAATATTCACATAATAGGGGTACCAGAATGAAAAGAGAAAGACAAAGCGTTTATAGAAAGTCTCTTTGAGGAAGTAATTGTTGAAAAATTCCCCAATCTGGGGAAGGAAATAGACACTCAGGTCACAGAAGCTCAGAGAGCCCCTAACAAGAGGAACCCTAGGAAGACAACACCAAGACATACAATAAATAAAATGGCAAAGATCAAGGATAAGGAGAGAATGTTGAAAGCAGCCAGAGAGAGAAAAGGTTTACTTATAAAGAAAATCCCTTCAGGATACCAGCAGACTTCTCAGCATTAACTTTATAGGCTAGAAGGAGCGGCATGATATGCTTAATGTAATGAATCAAAAGGAACCTCCAACCAAGAACCTTCTACCCAGCAACAGTATTATTTAAATTTGAAGCAGGGATTAAACAATTTTAAACAAAAGTTGAAGGAATTCACCACCACTAAGCCAGCCCTACAGGATATTTTCAAGTGACTGCTGTAAATGGAAATGTGTCTAAGACTATACAGCTTTCCCCAGTGAAAATAAATGCACAGTAAAGGTGGTAGACCAATTAATTACCAAGCAAGTGCAAAATTAAAGCAAAAGAAGTAAAACCAACTATAAACAAAAACAGTTAAGTGATACACAAAAAGTGAAGATTATGATGTCTAATACATAAAGTATGGAGGAGGAAGAAAAAAATTGTACTTTTAGATTGTGTTTGAAATAGAGTAATCAGCAATTTAACATAAACTATTAGATAGTAAGGAAGAGATCCTTGAACCTTTGGTAACCACAAAACTAAAGCCTACAATAAATACACACACAAAAATAAATTAATTAATTAAAAAAGAGAGAAATACAATTACAACACTAAAGAAAACCATCAATAACAAGAGTATAAGAGAGGAAGGAACAGAGAGGTGATATAAAGAACAGCTAGAAAACAATAAATAAAATGACAATAAGTACATTATCTATCAATAACCACCTCAAATGTAAATAGATTGAATACAACAATCAAAAGACATAGGGTGGCAGAATGGAAAAAAAACAAATCCATCTATATGCTTCCAAAAGAGACTCATCTCAGACCCAAAGACATACACAGACTAAAATGAAGGGATAGAAAAAGATATTTCATGCAAATAACAGGGACAGAAAAGCAGGAGGAGCAGTACTTAGACAAAATACGTTTCAAAAAAAAGAAAGCAACAAAAGACAAAGAAAACATAACATAATGATAAAAGGCTCAGTCAAACAAGAGGATATAACCATTAAAAATATCTATGCATCCAACATAGGAGCACTTAAATATGTAAAACAACTAACAGAACTAAACAGGGAAATTGATTGCAACACATTGATTTTAGGAGACTGTAACATGCCACTCACATCAACAGACAAATCAACCACACAGAAAATAAGTAAGGAAATAGAGACAGTGAACAATATATTAGATCAGCTGAACTTAACAGATATCCACAGCACTTCTCACCCAAAAGTAGCAGGATACACATTCTTCTAAAGTGTACTTGGAACATTTTCCAGAATAGATCACATACTAGGCCACAAGAATAGCCTCAATAAATTTAGAAAGACTGAAATTGTACCAACCAGCTTCTCAGACCAAAAATGTAAAAAACTAGAAATAAATTACACAAACAAAAAAGCCTACAAACAAATGGCGGCTAAACAACATGCTTCTGAATAATCAGTTGATCAATGACCAAATTAAAACAGAAATCACACAATACATGGAGACAAATGAAAACAAAAACTCAACAGCCAAAACCCTGTGGAATGCAGCAAAGGCAGTTCTAAGAGGGAAGTACACAGCAATACAGATTTACCTCAAGAAACAAGAACAATCCCAAAAAGACAGTCTAAACTCGCAATTAAAAAAACTAGAAAAAGAAGAGTAAATGATGCCCAAAGTCAGTAGGAGGGACATAATAAAGAACAGAGCAGAAATAAATAAAATAGAGAAGACTAAAATAATAAAAAAAAATGAAACCAGGAGCTGATTCTTTGAGAAAAATAAACAAAATAGATAAACCCCTAGCGAGAATTATCAAGAAACAAAGAGAGTGTACACACATAAACAGAATCAGAAATGAAGAAGGAATTATCAGAACAGACACCACAGAAATACAAAGAATTATTGGAGAACACTATGAAAATTTATATGCCAATAATTTGGACAACCTAGAAGAATTGGACAACTTTCTAGAAAAATACAACCTTCCAAGACTGACCCAGGAAGAAACAGAAAATCTGAACAGACCAATTACCAGCAATGAAATTGAATTGGTAATCAAAAAACTACCAAAAACAAAATCTCAGGTCCTGATGCTTCATAGCTGAATTTTATCAAACATTTAAAGAAGAGCTAATACCCATCCTCCTAAAAGTATTCCAAAATGTAGATGAGAAGGAAAGACTTCCAAACTAATTCTATGAAGCCAAGATCACTCTAATACCAAACCAAAAACACCACAAAAAAATAAAATTACAGATCAATATCCCTGATGAACATAGATGCAAAAATCCTCAACAAAATATTAGCAACCAGAATTCAAAAATACACCAAAAAGATCATCCATCATGACCAAGTGCAATTTATTCCAGGGATACAAGGATGGTACACTATTCAAAAATCAAATCAGCATCATACACCACATCAACAAAAAGGGCAAAAATCACATGATCATCTCAATAGATGCTGAAAAGCCATTTGTCAAAACTCAATATCCATTCATGATAAAAACTCTCAAAAAAATGGGTATAGAGCATAAGTACCTCAACAAGATAAAGGCCATATACAACAAATCCATAGCCAACACCATACTTAATAGCAAAAAGCAGAAAGCTTTCTCTCTAAGATTGGGAACAGGACAAGGATGCTCACTCTCACCACTTTTATTCAACATTGCACAAGAGGTCCTAGCTATGGCAATCAGACAACACAAAGAAATAAAAGGCATCCACACTGGTAAGGAAAAAGTTAAACTGTCACTGTTTGCAGATGACATGATATTATATATAGAAGACCCTAAAGTCTACACCAAAAAACTATTAGAACTAATAACTGGATTCAGCAAAGTTGCAGGATACAAAATTAATACACAGAAATCTGTCACATTCCTATATACTAACAAAGAACTAGGAGAAAGAGAAATCAGAGAAACAATTCCATTTACAGCTGCATCAAAAAAATAAAATACCTAGGAATAAACCTAACCAAGGAGGTGAAAGACATTTACTCTGAAAACTGAAAGACATTCCATGAGAGAAATTAAAGAAGACACCAATAAATGGAAATACATCCCATGCTCATGCATAGGAAAAATTAATATTGTCAAAATGGCTAGCTGCCCAAAGCAATTTACAGATTTAATGCAATCTCTATCAAAATATCAACAGCATTCTTCAATCAACTAGAACAAATAGTTCTAAAATTCATATGGAACCAAAAAAAGACCCCAAATGGCCAAAGCAATCCTGAGAAGGAAAAACATACACTCCCTGTCTTTAAGCTCTACTACAAAGCTACAGTAATCAAAACAATGATACTGGCACAAGAACAGACCAATAGATCAATGGAACAGAAGAGAGAGCCCAGATATAAATCCACAAATAAATGGTCAATTAATATATGATAAAGGAAGCATGGACATACAATGTGGAAAAGACAGCCTCTTTAACAACTGTTGTTGAGAAAACTAGATGGCTACATGTAAGAGAATGAAACTGGATTGCTAACTCCATATACAAAAGTAAACTTGATATGGATCAAAGACCTGAAGGTAAGTCATGAAACCATAAAACTCTTAAAACATAGGCAAAAATCTCTTGAATATAAGCATGAGCAATTTTTTCCTGGACTCATGTCCTAGAGGCAAGGGAAACAAAGTAAAAAAAGAACAAATGGGACTACATCAAACTAAAAAGCTTCTGTACAGCAAATGACACCATCAGTGGAACAAAAAGGCATCCTACAGTATGGGAGAATATATTTGTTAACAACTCATCTGATAAAAGGTTAACATCCAAACTATATAAAGAACTCATAAGCCTCAACACCCAAAAAACAAGCAACCCACTTAAAAAATGGGTGGAGGATCTGAACAGACAATTCTCCAGAGAAGAAATACAAATGGCCCACATGCACTTGAAAGGTTGCTCCACATCGTTAATCATCAGGTAAATGCAAATTAAAACCACGAGGTGTCACCTTACACCAGTTAGGATGGCCAACATCCAAAAGACAAGAAACAACAAATTCTGGCTAGGATGAAAAGAAAGGGGGACCCTCCTACACTGTTGGCAAGAATGTAAGTTGGTGAAACCGTAGTTGAAAGCAATATGGAGGGTTCCTCAAAAAGCTAAAAATACAAATACCATTTGATCTAGTAATTCCACTTCTAAGAACTTACCTGAAGAAAACAAAATCCCTGTTTCAAAAAGACATATGCAGCCCTAAGTTTATCACTACACTATTTGCAATAGCCAAGATATGGAAGCAACCTAAGTGTCCATCCATAGATGAATGGATAAAGATGTGGTACATATGCACAATGGAATATTATTCAGCCATAAAAAGAAAAGAAATCCTGCCATTTTCAACAACATGGATGGATCTAGAGAGTATTATGCTCAGTTAAGTCACACAGAAAAAGACAAATACCATATGATTTCACTTATATGTGGAGTATAAAAATAGAAGGAACAAAATATCAGTAGTCTCATAGACACCAAGAAGGGACTAGTGGTTACCAAGGGGGAGGGGTTGTTTGGGGTTGGGATGTGGATGGTGAAGGGGATAAAGGGGCACAATAATTTGCTATCACAATAAAATCTGGTCATAGGTTGGTAGTACAACATGGAGAATAAAGTTAATGATTCTGTAACATCTTACTAAATTGATAGATAGTAACTGCACTAGCAATAAGTGTGAGCATTGATTTTGGGGTTACAAATAAATTTCAGGGAGCAGGCAACTTCACAAATACAGAATTTGCACTAGAGGGTGTGAGGATTTAATATGGGTAACCACTCCCATATTGAACTACTGTGTTGTATATTTGAAACCAACATAAGATTGTATATCGATACATTTTTTAAAAAAATATTAAGGGAAAGTAGCCAGACACAAAGAATTCTACATTGTAATTTCACATATATGAAATGTCTAGAAAAGGTAAAACTACAGAGAGAAAAAACAGTTCAGTGATTCCCTTGCAGAATAGACCACAGAAATTTTCTGGTTGATGGGAGTGCTCTAAAACCTAGATGTGGTGATGGCTGCAAAGCCATGTAAATTTCTAAAATTCATTAACTGTACATTTAAAGTTGATGACTCTTAATTTATGTAAAATTCTTCCTGAGTAAAGCCATTTTTTAAAAAAAGCAAGAAATAAAACTATGTACAAAACATCACTATTAAATATATGTAAAGAAAACCATAACGAATACTAAAAAGTTATGTTAGAATACTATGAATTCACAAATTTTCTTAATCTCAAATTTTCTGAAGTATATATTACTTTAATAGTGGAAAAAATGTAAAATGTTCTTTTAGGAAAAGTATAAATTTTATGATTCAAAGCTGAATTAGTGGTCACTGATGCTTCCAAATAATTGTTAAACATTTCCATTTTTTTAAGTCACTGTAAAAATAAATACTAACCTTCCAGCTAGCAGTACAATGCCAATCCCCACTTTCACTTTTATCCCAGACCTATAAGAAAATAAAAGATATTTTACACAAAGAATTCCTAAAACCGAATGTGAAAAACACTGATAATGAATCAGTATACAACAAAGGAGGTGAACAGAAATTCACAATAGAATACAATTGTAAGTAAACATTCACTCATTCAAATATATATTGAGAAACTTGGATGTCAGACATTGAGCTAAGCATGGAGGAGTCAAGGAAACTGTGCTCCAATAGGTAATAAAGACAATTACAGTTACAGTCAAGTCTTGTTATTTGTCATACTTATGTTCTATAATGTTGCCCTGAGCACCAAATTAGCAAATACTAAACCACTGCCCATAGGAGAAATACAAGGTTAGATTCATAGGGCACTCTGCTCACAACTTAATTGTCAACCATTAATACACAACTGTTTTATGTGTGTATCTGTTCAAAGATGCCTTATTTAGTACATATTATTGATTCATTAACATGAACTCACAGCCAACAGCACTCTACTTCATGCCTGAATGAAGCATCCCTAACACACACATATTACATTCTCTTGAAAGCACATCACAACCTTCTTGGGCTTACAAAACACTAGGCAACACTTCAGCACTACACTCAGGGACCATTTTAGACAGTGAAATAATGGACTAAAAGTACAAAAATGTGGCACTAAATAGACAATGGAAAAGACATTCATTTACAGTATGAGAGCCAAAATAAGAAAGAAAAGTGTCCTCCTATGTCATTTCATCTGCAAACACGCGTATCAGGCAACTCCAATGTTTTGCCACTCTGCTCCTATCAGCCAATAACTGTGAGCATTGATTTGGGGGTTACAAATAGATTTCAGGGAGCAGGGAAATTCACAAATACAGAATTTGCAAATAATGAAGATCAGCTATATATGTAACAAGCAAAAGCAAAATAACCTTACTACGAAAAAAAATATATAGATTACAATAACTAGAAGACATTTTAATCTGTTAAAAAATGTAATGATGAACAGTATGGAAGCTCCTCAAAAAACTAAAACATGTAATTACCATATGACCCAAGCAATTCTATATTTCTGGGTATAGACCCAAAAGAATTGAAAACAGGGTCTTGAAGAGACATATGTACACCCACATTCATAGCGGCATTATTCACAATAGCTGATGAATATGTAAAATGTGTATATACAATACATAAAACGGAATATTCTGCCTTAAAAAGGAAATTCTGACACATGCCACAACATGTACAAACCTCAGAGACATTTTGCTAAGTGATTTAAGAAAGTCACAAAAAAAACAAATATTGTATGATTCCACTTACATGAGGTACCTACAGCAGTAAAATTCATAGAAAGTAAGGATTGGTGGTTGCCAAGGAGTATTTAATGGGTACAAGTGTTTCAGTTTTGCAAAATAAAAAAGACCTGGAGAAGGATGGAAGCAATGGTTGCACAAAAGATGTGAATGTACTTAATGCCACTGAACTAAACACTTAAAAATGGGTAAGATGGTAAATTTTATATTATCTGTATTCTACAATAAAAATTTTAATGTAAAAATGCTGGACATAGGAAATTATGCTATATCAATACTCTCACTGACTGTAAAATACAACTTGCAAAAAGGCAATTTGCCAATTATTTGCAAAAGCTTTTAAAATAGTCATTAATTCGTATACTGGACAGCCTAAGGAAATCATCCAAAATATATAAAATGTCAAATTAATGATTTTCAATGCAACCCTGCTCTTGACAGACAAAACCTACAAATTGAAAGATTTACTAAAAGATTTAGTAATAGTGGATAAGGAAAACAATTGTATAGCCTATTCAATTAACAGACATTAACTAATTCAATATTCACAATAGCCAAAAGGAGGATGCGTGAATGTATAAACAAAATGTGGTGTATACATACAACAAAATATAATTCAATCTTAAAAATGAAGTTCTGATGCATGCTACAAATATGGATGAATCTTGAAAACATAATGGTGAAATAAACCATACACAAAATGACAAATTTTGTATGATTCCATTTATATGAAGTACCAAGAAGTCAACTTTATTTTTTTAAAAGGAGAATTAGAGGTGACCATAGCCTGGGGCAGTCGGGGGAAGAAGGGAATTACTGGCTACTGAGTTTCAGTTTAGGAAAAAGTCCCGACGTTGTATAGTTATTATGGTTGCACAACTGAACTGTAACACGCACTTCAAAACGGTTGGTTCACCACTATGGAAAAAAATTTTTAAGTGATCCTAAACCTTTTATGCGTTACAATACTGTACTTGATGGACTTGGCGGCACTTTTTCAAAAGGGAAAACTAGTTGTTAAAAAACTGTATTGAGGGATCACTGGTATCAAACTTGACTGAAAAACGAGGGAGTTAAAAACCGTCCTTCCCACTGTATTGGGGGATCACTAGTATCAAACTTGACTGAAAAACGAGGAGTTAAAAACCGTCCTTCCGATTTTCAGTTATTTTGGAGTTGTCGAGAATGTAAATAATCCACACTCCAGCTTTCATTTTCAAGTCTGTTATCATTTACCCTATGTCTGAGGTTCCTAAAGCCCAAACTTCATCCTCAGATTGTGCAAATTCTGATGGTCAGAGGAGCCAACAGACGTTTGCTGGAAGTCCACTAAACAAACACTCCAATTCTTCCACAGCAGCAGGTAGGGAACATTACGTAGATATCATCACTGGATTTAAATGGATTCGTATTTTCTTTCATTGCAAAACAAGGTGCGGTTCCCACAATCCTCTCAGGCGACGAGGGAAGCGCGCAGCATTGGGACACACACCTCGTGAGCGGACGGCACTACAGGCCCTAAGGACAGTCGGCTCACTCAACGAACAGGGAGTTTGGCCCACGGTCCTCACGCGCGCCTGCTTCGGCCGGCCCCTAGCCTACACTGAGGGGCTCGGGGTTCTGGTCTACAGCGACCGCCCCTGCGCGGGTAACCCGCGTGCTCCCGGCGTCCCCGGCTGCGAGAGCGCGCACGTGGCCTAGACTCCCAGCCCGCCCACTCTACGCAGGCGCGCGGCAGCGCATGCCCCGCGGCAACTGTGACCCCACCGTATGGGACGAGAATGACAGCCAGCCAGGAGCCAGGGCTGCCCGCTCCTCGTGGGCTCCAGGCCTCTTGCCCGGGGGCGTGCCTTAAGCCGGGAGCAGTCTCTTTTTTCCACGCGCCCTCTGTCCACTCCCTCCGCTCAGACAGCGGACCATGTATGCTCCACTCCCCCTCCTTCCGGGCTCGGCCCCGCCCGAGGGCTCCGCGCGCACCTTGACGCTCTGGTCGCTGGAGCAGGTCGCCATCCGCCGCCCGTGGAAGTCGAAAGAGACATCATGAATAAGATCCTTATGGTCCGCCGCGATGCTACGCGCCACAAACATGGCTTCCGCCGGCCGCGCCTCCTCCGTCAGCTCCTCCCGCCTCCGAGAAGGGCGGCCCCAGCGGAGCGCCGACCGCAGAACGCCAGGACGGGGCCTCCAGGGTGCGCGCAGCGCGTGCTGCTCGCGCTTCGCCCCTCCTCCGCCCCCGGCCCGTCATGCCCCGCGAGGCGGCGCCTACGTCTTCTTCCGGAGTCCAGCGACGTGAGGTCGTGCCGGTTCTTCGCTGTTCTCTAACGAGTCAGAGAACCTCCTTGTTCGAGGTAGGAAAATAAAGAAAGCTGAAAATCCCTCCTTCAGTTATAGACCCTGTGTCAGTTTGGGTCAGTGTTTCCGAGACACGGGTCGAGCGCTCTGGGCGAGTGAAAACACGTGGATTTGGTCAGGAACCAAACTTTGCTGGGACAAGGAACGGAGAGGCCCTGGAGCGGTGACTACGGGGTCCAGGCCAGCCAAAGAGTGAAGACAGACGCAGTGAGGTTGGGAGCGAGGAAGTGAGGGGGTAAGGACTTCGAAGGATGAAAGGATAAGAAGTAGTCAAAATGGTTATAAAGATTTCACAGGTAGAACAGGCTTGGGGGTGATAAAAACTGTGGACAATAAGATACTCAAATTAGAAGGTTCTCCATGTAGAAACTAATTTGCATCATAAAAATAGAGAGTCACAGCCTTGCAATCAATTCCAGACTTGACCCAGTTTGCAGACCCAAAAACCCTTAAGTAAAAGGCCAGATCCCCTTGAAGGACCCTGCTACACTGTCAAAAATACATACTGTTAATCTTCCTCTCAGCCTTCCCTCAGGAACCAAAGGCTTTTTACCATGGTGTTTATGCTTTGGGGAAAAGGAAATAATTAGACTTTTCAGGAATTAACTGAACACTATCCCTGAACTGACACTAATTCTAGGAGACCCAAAACATTGTAAGCTGGAATAGGAGTTATGGAGATCAGGTGACCTAAGGAGTTTAAGCTCAGCTCCTTCTCAACGGTGAGTCCTGTGGGTCCCCAAACTCATCCTGTGGTTATTTCCCCAGTTCTCAATGCATAACTGGGGTAGACATACTCAGCAACTGGCAGAATCCCCACACTGGTTCTCTAGCCTGTGCAGAAAGGGCTATTTCAGTGGGAAAGTCCAGATGGATGACCACTAAGACTGCCTCTACCCATGAAAACAGTAAATGAAAAGCAATACTATATCCTGGGTTTGCCAAGATAAGTGCCACCCTCAAGGTCTTGAAGGATGTAGGAATGGTGATTCCCACCACAGCCCCGTTCAACTCACCTATGTGGCCTCTGTAGGAAACTGGCTCTTGGAAAATGACAGTGGATTATCCTAAACTTACTTGGCAGTCACTGCAATTGCAACTGCCATTACATATGTGGTTTTGTTGTTTGAGCAAATTAACATATTGGCAGCTGTAGATATGGCAAATGCTTTTTCCTCGATATTTGTTAACAAAGACTTTCACCAGAAATAGTTTTCCTTCAGTAATATACTTTCACTGTGTGTTAGTTGGCTTGGGCCGCCACAGCAAAATACCACAGACTGGTGGCTTAAACAGAAATTTGTTCTTTCACAGTCCTGGAGACTAGAAGTCCCAGGCTGAGGTGCTGGCAGATTAAATTTCTGGTGAGAGCTCTCTTCCCAGCTTGCAGATATCCACCTTCTCACTGGGTCTTCACATAATCTTACTTCTATTTACAATCAGAGAGAGAGACATTTCTGTGATTTCTTCCTCTTCTCATGAGGACACCAGTGTTACAAGATAGGCCCCATCCTTTGACTTCATTTAATCTTAATTAGCTCCCTATAGGCCCTTCCTCCACATAAAGTCACAGTGAGTCCCCAAAATTCATATGTAGAAGCCTTAACCCCCAATGTGGCAGTGGCTCCAATTGCAGCAGCAGTACCAGATGTGGTTTCATGGCTTGAGCAAATTAACACATCCCCTGACCTGATATGCAGCTATTGATCTGACAGTTGTTTTTTTCTCTTTACTTGTCAAAGACCACCAGAAGCAGTTGGCTTTTACCTGGCAAGGCCAGCAATACATTTTCACTGCCCTACCTCAGGGTTATATTAACTCTTTATCCCTATTTGTTCACAGGGATCTTGATTGCCTTTCCCTTTTACAAGATATCACACTGGTCCATTACATTCATGGCATTATGCTGATTGGACCTAGGGAGCAAAAAGTAGCAGCTACTCTAAACTTACTGGTAAGACATTTGTGTGTTAGGGAGTAGAAAATAAATCTGACACGAATTCAGGGGCCTTCGCCTTGATGAAATTTCTAGGGGTCCAGTGGTGTGGGGCATGTGAAGATACCAACATCCTAAAATAGCAGCCATTATAAAATGGTGGAATGGCCTTTCAAAGACTCAGTTACAGTGCCAGCTGGGTGGCAATACCTTGCAGGATAGGGGCTAGTTCTCCAGGAGGCTGTATTTGCTCTGAATCAGTGTTCAATATATGATTCCATAACCAGGAATCAAGGGGTAGAAATTGGTGGGGTACCATTCATTATTGCCCCTAGAGTCCTACCAGAAAAAGTTTTAATTCTTGTCCCATGATACCATATGCTCTGCTGGTTTAGAAATGTTAGCTTCAAAGGGAAGAATGCTTCCACCCATAGATAAAACAATGATTCCACTGAACTGGAAGTTAAGACTGCTGCCCAACCACTTTGGGCTCCTCTTGTCTCTGAGTCAGCAGGCAAAGAAAGGCATGTTGTGCTGACTAAAGTGAATGGTTCTGACTACCAAGAGGAAACTGGGCTGCTACTCTACAGTGGAGGTGCTGAAAAGTGTGTCTACAATACTGAAGATGCCTTGGTTGTCTCTTAGTATTCCATACCTTGTCATCAAGGTCAATGGAAAACGTCAACAATCCAATCCAGGCAGAACCACGAAGGGCAGGAATGAAGGTTTTGGTCACCTCACCAGGCAAGGAATCATGACCTTGATGATCAAGAAGAGATGCTTGCTAAACGCAAAGGAAATACAGAATAGGTAGGAAGAATGTAGTTATAAGTAACAGCTATGACCACATGACCAGCTGCAGAAATGAGGAGGGTAACTGTTATGAGTATTTCTTCCTTATTTGGTTACAAATATGTGTGTGTGTGTGTGTGTGTGCATATCAAATACCATTGTCTTTTCCCATCTTAGTCCCTTATTATATGACATAAGCTGTATTAACTGTACATTATAGAATTTAAGTATTGTTAATTATACATCATGATATTTAAGTCACGGGACATTAAGTAGAATAGTAAACATCACTCAAGGACTTTGTAGCCTCTCGGGGAAAGGGTTAGTGTGTTTTTAAGTTGTATCATGCTAGATGGAATCATGAACTTGGTATTGTCTTTATATGGTTTAAGGAGATATGTATAGGTGCCAAGTGACAAAGGGTTAATCACAAGTATTTAATTTTATGTGTCAATTTGGCTAAGCTATAGTGCCTGCTTTAGTGAAATACTAGTCTAGATGTTGCTATGAAGGTATTTTGTACCACATGTGATTGGCATCTGTAATCAATTGACTTTAAGTAAAGAAGATTATCCTTGATAAGGTGGATTGACTTCATTCCTTTGAAAGTCTTAAGAACAAAGCAGGAGCCACTAGCCAGTTCCTTAACATAAATCTCTTAAAATGTACAGATGACCCTTGAACAATACAGGTTTGAACTGCATGGGTCCACTTACATGCAGACTTTTTTCAATAAATATATTGAACATATTTTTGGAGACTTGTGACAATTAGAAAAAGCATTTTCTTTTCTCTACCTTTATTGTAAGAATACAAGTATATAATACATATACAAAATATGTGTTAATTAACTTTATGTTGTTGATAAGGCTTCTGGTCAGCAGTATGCTATCAATAGTTAAGTTTTGGGGGAGTCAGAAGTTATGCACAAATTTTCATCTTCGCAGGGGCCAGTGCCTCTAACTCCTGCATTGTTCAAAGGGGCAACTCTCTATATAAATATAAACATATATTGACATTCTCCCTCTATCTCCCTGCATATGTAGGGACTTATTTTATATAAATTGTTGTATAAATTATGATACATTATTGTTTTATATAAAAGGGATTTATTTTAAGGAATATATATATATATATATATATATATATATATATTGGTTCTGTTTCTTTGGAAAACTGATAGAATCGGTTTCATCTGGTTTTGTACTTTCTGTAAATTGCACAGTATATACATTTTCCTCCTTCTTTTGCTGTATGGTATATTTATGAGATTCATGCCTCCTTTGCAGAGGTCCCTCCATCCCACTGTGGATAGGCAGTGGGAGTAGATCATCTGTGCAGTCCAGAGCGCCTCATTAAAAGGTAGCCTGTAGGTGGCGCTAAAACATCTCACACAGAACTTGGAACTGTCCTGTAACTGCAGATTCGAAGGGTAGGCAACATCTGAAATTTTCTGTGGTCTGTACAGAACAGACAAGCGTGTTATCAAATTGGAAATGAAATCTTTACATTTCTAAATTCAGTGCTAACTGACTCAATAAACTTGAAATGCTCAGGTTTTAGAGGCCTTAACAGAGTAGGCTGGGAGGCAGTTTGCCCTGTGTCTTGCACCAGAGAGTGCCCATGACCCAGAAGGGTCTGAGATCTCACCCTATTTGCAAGCTAATGAATTAGCCTGTCCTGGTCCCACAGACACTGGCAGAAGCCATGTTATTACCACAAGAGCAGTAGCCAGAGAGCCTACGTTTTCTTGCATCATTTCCTTGAGCTCCAACATGATCATATCAGGTGACACAATATACACAGGGCATTGCAATTCAGAAGGATCTCTGAGCACAGGGACCCTGAATATTTGATAATAGGCAGTAAGTATCTACCGCTTTGTTCTGGGGGAAGACACTGTTTCCCAAGGGTGTAAGCAAACTGCCCCTTGTTCTGGAGAATAACTATTTGTTATACAAATGTTCTTGAAAAGATAATTCAGAACAAAAGGAGCCCACTGCGTAGCTTGTGAGACATGCAGAAAAGTGAGAGACCATGGGGAATCATCTTGCAACAGGAGGATTATGGAGGTTGAGGGAGGAAAGTTTGGTGAAGGAGAAAGAGGTGCACCTCTAGAGTTGAGTTGACATGGGTCCATTGGGCCAAAAGGCTGGGAAGTGAAGAACTAGCCTGGGGTGCATGGCCTTTCATGGCATTCCTGCCTGAACAGTTGAGAAGGTGGCATTCTGCCTGTCATCTGCTTGCGTCAGGTTACAGAGAAAGTGGTCATGCAGACTTCTTTGCTTCTCTGCTCCTGATTTCTGGAAGGGGGAGCCTGTCTAAACTGGGTGCAAAGAGCCTGGGGGCAAGTTTTCATTTCTGTTTGAGGCAGAAGAGAGAGAAGGTGATGCATATGTGACTCCAGCAAAGGCTGCAGCCATGCTGAGAAGGACAGAGGGAGATGGCAGCAGCCCAGTAGGGCCACCTTCCTTGCTACGACCAAAGTAAGAATAGAGACTGTTTCCAGAACACTAGCTAGAGGGAAACCCTTGCCATTCGAGGCTTTCTTAGTGTACAAGCAACAGTGTCTGGGGCTGGGATGAAGGACTCAGTTTCTTCCATGCAAAAGGTTCAGAGGGTGGTTTTAGACTGAACTGCCAAGAAGTGTCTTTGTTTCAGGAATAGGACAGCTAGGGTTGCTTGGTATAGGAGAGCACAGATCCTCCATGGTTACTTCCCTTAGATCTATACTTCCCACTGTAATTTGTGTTATATATTAAAAGGACACAGTAGGAGTAATAGGATAACACACAAGACAGGACCCCAAGGGCCAGACTGAAGACCCTGGTCTTTATCCTATAGGAAGAGAAGAACAATCAGAGCTCCATCAGCAGGGAAACAACAGAGCAAAGTGGTATTTTATGAATTTTCTTCTGGAAGCAATTGGAAGAATCAGAGTTGAAGAAGTTTCTTTTCCAGAGTTCTTCACCTGGCACACAGTCAGCCCTCAAAAATGTTTGGAGAAAATTAAAGAGAGAAAGTGAATGCCTCAAAGTGGATCCTGTCAATACACATTGTTCTCAGCATCAGCTTTTGAAGAATCCACTTTTCGTTCCTCATGTCAAGGGAGAGGTAAGAAAACAGGCTGTACACAGATTCCATTGTTTTTTTGACTGATGTTTGCACATGCTCCTCCCTTTATGACAGAGGACAGTTACTGTTCTCACACTGTAATGGGGCTTGTCCCCCTGAGATCTGAGGAAATTGAGTTTTCTGTTAATTCAATCAGTACCCCAGGGCCTGGTTATTTGGGACAGCTAATGTGCAATGCAGTATAGTCTAGGGAGATAAGGAAACTTTATGCAGGTCACTTTTAAGACATAGTTTAAGTTGGCTGTGGAAACTTCCTAAGCCCTCTGGGCTCCAGTGTTCTAGGTAAGGAGTTGCTCCTCTATCTGACATCTAAGAAACTGCATTTTGAGCAGCCGAGTGTGGTAAGCTGAATAAGTCTCCTCAAATATGTCCACATCCTACCCCCCAAGTCTGTGAATAGGTTCCCTTATGTGTTAAAGAGACTGGGAAGATATAATTAAGTTAAGGGTCTTGAGATGGGGAGGTGATCCTGGATTATCCAGGTGAGCTGATGGAACTACAACAGTCCTTACAAGGGAGTTACAGGAAGGTCAGAGTCAACAGAAAAGACAATGTGATGAGAAACAGATGAGAATAAAGTGGCCATGAGCTGAGGAATGCGGACAGCCTCTAGAAACTGGAAGAGGCAAGGCAACTGTCCTGGAGCCTCCAGAAGGAACCAGCACTGTTATGCCTTGATTTCAGCCCCTGAATACTCATTTTGAGCTACTGACCTCCAGAATGGTAAGAGAATAAACTTAGGTTGTTCTAAGCTACTTAATTTATTACAGCAGCAATAGGAAACTCATAACACACAGCAAGCACTGGATATCTATACAAGGTATTACCTAGGCCTCTCCCTCCACTAAAGGACCTTGTACAGGCCAGGTGCGGAGGGCCTCAGCCTCTACTTACACAAGAATCTTACAGAGAATTTCTGAAGCTCCTCTTGCCCAGGACCTATCCCTAGATTAATTGAGCCAAAATCTGGGACTAGCACCCAGGTACTATTATTATTGTTAATTTTTTTGTAAATAGAGAAATAGAAATAGTCCTTTTTATCTCAAAAGAAACTTGTATCATGTTCCTTTACAATGAATTCTGACTGCCCCCAGGCAAGACACAACCATTTTCTGACGTTTATTACCATCAGTGAGATTTGCCTGTTCTTGGACTTCATATAAATGCAGTCATACAGTGTATTTTGAGGATGGGTCTGGCCTCTTTTATTTAAAATAATGTTTTTGAGATTCATCCATGTGGTTTACACTCCTTTTTATTACCCAGTAGTATTTGATTATATTAATTGCAATTTATCCATTTTGATGATGATGGGTTTTGGAGTTGTTTACAGTTTGGGGCTATTATGAGCAAGTGTAGTGTAGTGATTTTAAAACATGGCCACAAAATATTTGACACTCATCAGAAATGGCTTTCCCCTCCCTCCTGCTGGAGCTGGACAGGCTGTGACTGCTTCAAATAATAGAGAATTGTGGAAGTAACCTTGTTCTAAGACTGAATTATGTCACCCTAATTCTATATGTTGAAGCCCTACCCCCAAAGTGACTGTATTTGCAAAGAGAACCTGTGGGAGGTAATTAAGGTTAAATGAGATCATAAGGGCAGGCCCTAATGTATAGGGCTGGTGTTATAAAAAGAGGAAGAGAGACCAATTTTCTCTCTGTGTGCACACAGAAGAAAGCCTCCTGAGGACAAGTGAGAAGGTGGCCGTCTGCAAGCCAGAAAGAGAGTCCTCGCCAACCACCAACCCTTGATCTTGGACTTTCCAGCCTCCAGAACTGTGAGAACATAAATGTCTGTTGTTCAAGCCCCCAAGTCTTTGGTGTTTTGTTATGGCAACCCCAGTGAACTAATACAGACATTACATTACTTCTGAGGCTGTAATTTAAAAGGCCAAGTAGCTTCTCAAAGCTGGGAAGTTCTTTGGGAATACCAACTTAGACCTTGAGCTGCATGGAATGTGTCTGGGACCCTTAGACTACCATTTGGGAAAGGCTACTGTTAGACACCCCGGTTGAAAGTCCCAGGTGAGCTCCAGACTTCAACCATCCCAAGCCAGGGCCAGACCAGAGTGAGAATGGCTGTATCACACGTGGGCCATGGTGGGGCAGAGAGGAGCTGCGCCACTGTGTGTGTCCCTTCTCAATTCCTGTCCACGGAATCTGTGAGCATGAAAAATGGTGCTTGTATGCCTCTGATTTGGGGGTGGTCTTTTAGTCACATTGGATAATTGGAACAATGCTGCTATGAGCAATTTTGGAGAAGTCTTTTTTGGGGGAACCAATTCATTGTTTTCTCTCCATTAAGTATGTTGGAGTAAAATTGCTAGTTTGAAAGTTAGATGTATTTTTTACTTTATACAAATTCACCACAGTTCACCAATGTGGTTGTGCTATTTTACACACCCAGCAGCTAAGCACGAGAATTTCAGTTGTTCTACATCTTTGTCAACATTTGGTGTTACCCTCCTTGATGTTAGCCACCCTAGTGGGAATGAAAGGGTACCTCATTGTTATTTTATTTTCAGTCCTTTTGTTACTAATGTTGTTGAGCCTCCTTTCATGGGCTTATTGGCCATTCATCTACTTTTTTTTTTTTTGGAGTATTTATTAGCTTTATTTATTTATTTATTTATTTTTTATTGTGAAATGATTATCACAGTAAGTTTAGTTAAAATCCTTCAACATACATAGTTACAAATTATTTTTTCTTGTGATGTCCATTCATCTACTTTTGTGGAGTGTCTGTTCAAGTCTTTTGTCTATTTTTAGAGACTGTATTGTTGGTCCTTTAATTGTTCATTTGTGAGGATTCTTTGTGGATTCTGGATGCAAAGCTTTTGTCAGATGAATGAACTGTGAATATTTTTTCCCAGTCTATGTGAGATTAGTACTTTTTAAAACTCTGTAGGTGATTCCAAGGTGTAGCTAACTTGAGACCACTGACCTAATGCTTATTTCCATCTTTTTCAGAGGACAAATATCAGAGTGTACTGTAGAGAATTTGGAGTCAGACTGCCTGGTGAGTTGGCGTCAACACTTGCCTGCTGCTTGATCTTCAGCAAATCACGTTAGAAGATAAAATGAGGCACATTAAAATTTTCAAGAGTTTATTTGAGTGTACCTCAGTTGAAATGGGGCATCACCACCCCAGCTGTGGTTAGGAGTGCCCTCTGGTAGGATTGAGGGGAAAGCTTTTTTTGGAAAAGATTCAGACATAAAGCAAGGAAATTATTTGATTGGCTATAACTTTGGCAGTTGACTTATCTGGGAAAGCTTCATTGTCTGTCTGTGACTGGTTCTTCTGAAGTTCCATTTTCTCAGATTCAAGTGCATTGACTCTGGCTTTGGTTTTGGTTTGCTTACATAGGCTGCCAAGGCATGAGAACCACCTCAGTCTAATGGCCTTCTTGTTTATTTACTTTACCAGCCCCTTAACAGCTCTGCCTCATTTTCTTGTCTCTAAAATAGAGTTAATGATAGTATTATGAAGAATGTTGTAATATTTAAAGGTAATCAAATGCAGAACCATTAGTATGGCGACAGTGCAACAATACAGATCATGGTATTTTCAGGACAGTATCAGATTTTCAAATTAAAACTTCTCTTACTCATACAGAATCTTCCTTATTTAGGCAAAATTTTCAGGTCCTCAATAGTTGCCCTGTATAAAAGCCTGATGTGGGAGGAATGGACAGTTATAATGCCTTAGATATATAAGGAACTCCTGGAAAATAATACCTCCATTGGGTATTTGTGTTTTAAATGCCTTGTGCTTCAGATTGTCTCTAGTTAACAAGGGAAGGATGGGTGGGTCGTATCGGCTGACAGTAATGCAGAGTCTGGCATTGCAAGCTTTCTAAATAAAAGGTACCAAGGCTGAAATTAGCACTAAGTGTATCAACTCTTTAGTAGTGCTAAACCAGTTTACTGGCTTCTCTTGGGATCAAGGCTCATGTCTACAAGGCAACTGTCTAAGTCTGTGAAAACACCCACATCTAGGTAATAGATCAACACAGGAATTGCATCTGTATTTCAGGTAACATTTTTATTTTTTAAAAATATAATTTCCCGGTTTTATTGAGATATGATTGACATATAACATTGTATACGTTTCAGATGTACAACATAACGGTTTGATCTATGTACATGTTGCAAAATTACTGTACTGCTTAGTTAACATTGATCCATGTTAAAGGCAGCATGACCTTATTACTCAACAGTGCTTGAGTCAGAGTGATGTACGGTTTACAGAATGCTTTTGTATATTTATTTTAGGTTAATTTGCCTCATAATAATCTTGTGAGGAAGGAACTGAAGGGATTGTTTTGATCATCTCCAGTTTGCAGATAAAGAAGCTGGGGCTCAGAGATCACACAGTTGGTAAAACTCAGATTTTGCAGTGCCAAGCCTAAAGCCTTGCTCACTACACCCAGGGCTCCTCAAATTCTAATGTGTATCAGTTGAGGTTGGGGCGGGAAGTCTGTTAAAATGCAGATTTTTGACTCAGTATGTCTAGGTAGTTGCTAAGTTCTTTTATTTTAGATAAGCTTCCTGGTGGTGCTGATACTGACCCATGGCTCATGAGTTTAATGGCTGGGCACTGCACACCAGTACGTCATAAAGAATCAACTAGTCATAGGTCCAGGCCTCCAGTAGACATCCTTATGAACTGTTGCCCTCTCAACCAATGTGACAGAAGGCTGGCTTTCAGCCATGTATACCCATCCAAGGGTATGCCTCACTAATCAGCCAAACCACTGTAGTTCTTCCTTAGACGTGCTCCCAGGGTTAACTAGGGGAAATAGAGCAGAAGAATGCAGCTGGGTGATGAAAAGATCCCTGTGCCAGAAGACATCTCATCATAACCTTCCCCAGGAGCGCTGGATAGAGAGGCAGCTGCAAGTCAGGCTCACTCCTCACAGGAGCTCTGTCTGGAAGGAAACAAATGATAGAGAAAATGTGATTTATGGCCCAGAAAGAGAGAACTGCTTTGGTCTGTGGACCACCATTTTTGTTCTGGAATCTACACATGTGTAAGTATATGTGTTGATGTCACAATATGTGGCGATTAAGAAAAAGATGCAAACAAAGTTTAAAGGTATAAGTTTTCTCTAAAAGCAGAGGACACAGAAACGTCTCCACACCAAGAAGCCCCACAAAGGAGGAAATGAGGTGGCTTACTCCTAGCTGGACTTGCGGGCCTGAAATCCTCTTGGGGACACATGGATACTAAGTAAAACGCCCTTGCAGAAGAGGGTGTTGTCGGGCCTGGGAAGCACCTCTGGATGTTCTGAGGGGCTTTACACCCTCATCACCCCTCCTGTCCACTGCCTGCTGTGAAGACATGCAGGACCACTCAGCAGCCCTTCCAGCCTGTTCATGCCAGCCAGGGTAGTCAGAGACCAATTGCCCAGATGTCTGGCAGGACCCAGACCAGAACCTAGGAGCCCCAAAGGCCTGTTTCCCAGCATGCACTGGTGGATCAGTGGTGTGCATGCATGCACGTGTGCATGTGTAGCCGTGTCCTTTTTTCTCCTTTTTTTGGCACTTTACTTTTCTCCTGCCATTTTCCTTGTACAGATTGGATCCCTGTTCCCATATTTCCTCCCCTAGGCTATATACCTCCTGAAGTTTTCTGGCTATTCTTTTGTGCCTAGAAATGCCACCGGGGGCTGGGTGGAGGGAGGCTCAGAAGCATGTGGGGGTTTCCAGATGGGCATTCAGACTGACTCACTCTTAGCCAGAAAGCCCCAGGCCAGCCTGCTGGTGGATGGCCATCTGCTGTGACTTGTCAGTGCCCTGGCTGCCCTGGTGCTTCCATATTTTTAATAGCCGTCCTAGGTTTGGGAATGCAGAGATGCCGGCAGCTCCCGTGTGGAACTTGGGGAAGGTCATATTGCCACAGGCTTTACAGACAGTGCATGCCCTGGCTAAGGACCCTGCCCCCTACCTGCCTCTCCTGTTTGTATCTAGGCTGCATGTGAAGGGGCAGGCTCCATGTGCAACAGAGAAGTGGAGCAGATGGAGAGCCAAGACAGCTCAACTCAGTTCATTTAATATCCAAGTTGAACCAGAGAGTAAGGAGTCTGGGTTTCTTTCCCTTCAGCCTGTCTTTAAAGCAGGGAGGCTGTTGCTTAGTCAATCCCTTGAGGTTTTCCTCATCAGAAAATAACTTGCCAGTCAGTTATTAAATGTTTTCTGAAAGTGATGTTTTGCAAAATGTTTTAAAATAAACTGAATGTGTACTTCCACATAGAGATGAAGAGAAGCATGTCACTTGGTTTCATTGAATAATGATTTAGATGATGGTAAGAAGAGCAAGTAAACTCAAATTATTGATTTTCATAATTATATATCAGAACTACAATGAGAATAAAGGACAGATATTTTTCTATCTGAGTAAATTCTAATTCTTAGAAAGTTGCATGAAAAACCTGTTATTCTCTACATGTGATGAATGGATATGCCGACATTGTTATTTATGAAGTCTTTGTAGACTTGGGCCTTTGCAATGAATTAGAATGTAGTCATTTTTCTCCAGTGATGCTGGAGGACAGTGTAATTGTTCTGCACAGTATCTATTCCTGCCCGTTCGCGACTGCACTGCCTGGTGATGAATGCTTTCTAAGCAGCTGATAGAACTTGCTAATATTAACTCAATGTTCATTGAATAATCTGCAATAACAATGAAATTCAATTCAAAATAAACCTCAGTCTACATATATTTTTGTGATTCATCCATCATAATATTGTTCCACTTCTCACAGTACATCAAAAGAGTTTTTTAATGAGGGAACCCTATTTGCACTATGGTTGGAAAAACAGGAGTGTGACAGGAGAGTTTGTCATCCGCTGAAGTTCACTTCCAGATGAGAGGTTTGGAATAAGGAACTCCCGCCTAGAAGTAATTTTTCCTTCTTTGGGAAACACAAAGGCAATTACTACAAAGGTTTTTCATTAGTCACTCGTCATAGTTTTGTTCAGTAGAATGTATGATTAATACATTTGGCAAATGCAAATGTATTTGTTCAATTCATAAATGAATGAAAGTCAGTTTCATATATTGTTTCATGCTAAAATTTTTAACAGTACACATATACGTGGACAATTATACAATTTCTGCTTATAAGCAGACTTTTAAGACTATCCTATGTCATACCAAAAATATTCTAGGATTCTCATAAACTAAATAAGTCTCCTAGAGTCTTGGACTGTCTGCAGCCTGGGATTTAACTTAACTACCACATCCTTAACCTTGGTGTACTCACCTGTTGTCCAAACATAATAGAAGACCCAGAAAAAATTCCAGATCCAGCTCAGTGGCTACTGGACACCTCTTGTCTTCTCCATGTATTTGTCTCTTGTCCCAGCCACCTCTATAGGGATCCCTGCATGGTTCCAGCTGACCTTGTGAAGGTGCACTTGCCTCTGTCTGCCCCTTTTGGCCCCCGCTTAGAGTTCTCGGGTGATAATGAGTGCACTCATCTCTCAGCATTCATGATGCACAGCCCAGTAAACTTCAGTCCCACAAGATGCAGGAACTGGTGGACATTTGCTTCCCCTGGCTGTTCCTAGGTTCAGTCCTGCATCAGCTCACAAGACTATGCCACAGACAGTCCCCTTCACTCAGCATTGCCAACTCAAAAACTATGATCTCAAATTGGCTTTCTGCTTTCCTGTTGGTTCCATCTGCCATTACTCCTACTCCCTGGACTGCACTCCCTGATAAAATAGAGCAATTGCCTTTGCCCTAGACTCTGCTTTCTGGGCCTTCCAGGTAAAAATGAATACATTCCTTTGATGGAGGCTTGGCTTCCCCATTTTCAAAATTGGGTAATAATACATACCTCGTAAGGTTACTTTGAAGATTAAATACAGATTAATTAGGTGACAGTGTTTTGTGGAGTATAATGTTACTCATATAACTGTTTTCTCCTATAGTTCTCTCCTTCAGGCCCAGATTTGAAAAGTACAGTTAGTTGGGTTTCCCTAGTACTTAATATGTCCCGAGCCCCACAGTAAAGGACTTCTCCCTGCTTGCGTTTGACCCCTGTGTCTTCAATTTCCTTTCTTCATTGTCCTACTTGGTTGATCCACCACAACTAAATCAGTATGCTTACCACCAACCTTGTGCATCTGACTTTCTGTCATTGGTGCACCTTTACTCATGTGAAATGCTTAGGGCATCTCTCTCAATTGGAGCCTATGTCTCCACGAAAGCTTCCTAAGTACACACTCCATTCTACATCCACATCAAGTGATCGGGTCTCATTTTATTTCCAAACCACTTACAGGCCGAAGAGGGATTTGGTACATCTGCAAATGACCATCCAATTCAAAAGCTATCTCTTTATAATTTTACCGGAACTGAAATATAATACCGTTTGTGTAAGTGGAACTTTGTATAAAATAAATTTGGTTCTTGCCACATTTGATATATATACCCATCAGGCTTCTTGGTTGCAATCTTAAACATGGGCAGAATCTACTGTAGAGATATTGGGACTTACAGAGCCAACAGGAGGCACTGGAGCCTTGGGAGCACCAGAAATGGTAGCCAAGTTCACACCATAGGAATGGCCTGGTCCACACAAACTCTCCTGGGGTGTGTGTTCTACGCTGAAGAGTCAACCCCTGGGAAGAATGTCTGTGCCTACTAATCAGGGCCGTCTATGTTACGCTGTAGTCACAATTTAACCTTGAAATATCAATGAATTAACACAACAGCACTATTTCTTCTTACCCATCCTTCCTCAGGTCCCACTTCTGTGGTTCTGTCACGTTAACAGTCGTTTCCAGGTTGCCTCAGCAGGGTGAGAGAAAGCTGAACAGCTGTGTGGGGACTTTCCATTGCTTCTGTCTGCAACTGACACATCACTTCCTTTTGTGGTCCACTGGACAGAAGTGGTCCCTGGCTAACTGCAATGCTGCCAGGCAATACAATCACCAGGAGTTAGCACTGTTAATATCACCACAGCATGCTTTCCCCTGTTCCTGAAGGGGACACCCTCTGACACCCCTCCTTCCCTTGCAAACTTTCCTATTCATTCTTCATAGTTCTGCCAGAACATCCTGTCTTCTGTGTGGTTTTCCTAGCTGTGGACAGAAAGGACAGCCATGCTCTCTGTGCTCCCAGAAGCCTTGGTTCATGACTCATGTGGCACTAGGCACAGTCTCTCCAGAAATAGCCAAAAAATATGTTTTATATATCCTTCCAAAAATTTATTATGAATGTACAAACATTTTTCCAAAAATTGGATCCTATTATAATAAATAAGATTATATTTTGATTTGCTTTTTTCACTCAACATTATAGCTTGGCCCTCTTTCTATGATTCAGGTGTATATGTGTATATATTTAACTTGCAACCCAAGTAGCAGCTGGGGGGCATGCTTTCTTTCAGATGAAATTAAATATGGCTCAAACCAAGATCCTTTTAGGACTGTACGGCTAACCTGGGGGTCCTTCTGATGTCTTTGTTCAATGGAGTTGGACATTTCTTCTGGGCACCTTGTTCCCAAGTTCTGCTCTCATGAGTCCTTGATCTCCCTCATACCCAGCTTCCTTTGCTGTGTTCTTGCTGTGCTGATTAAAACACAACCCTCTCTTCTTATTTTCCTGACAAAGCATTTAATTAAGTGAGTGATAAAGTTCAATGAAGGCTTGGGGTTATGGGAGACATTTACCTCATAGAAATACCACACAAAATGGAGTAACACACATTTTTGTTCTTTTTGTTTGACCTTTCTATAAAAGCTTATATAGCAACACAAAACACCATATAAACACAAAGGAAGTGATATCGAAATGAGATCATTTGTTCTTTTTATTATAAAAGTAATAAATAATCATGATGTAAAAACTCAACAAAAGGAAAGGCAGATCCCTCTGGAACTTCCTCTTCTGTCTGTCACTTTTACTCTCCAGAAATAGCCAAAATTATGTTTTATATATCCTTCCAGAAATTTATTATGAATGTACATTTTTCCAAAAATTGGATCCTATTATAAATAAGATTATATTTTAATTTGCTTTTTTCACTCAACATTATAGCTTGGCCGTCTTTATATGTATTCACGTTTATATGTGTATATATTTAAGCTGCTATACATGTTTTATTTTATGGATGTACATATGCTTTCATTCATTCAACTAACATTGAGTGAGCATTTACTATGTGCCATGCATTTTAACTAGTCCTTTATTGAACATTTAGGTTCCTAAACTTATTCTAGTACACACAATACTATGATGAACCTCCTTGTGAAACTCGTGGTCAAAGAGCAGACTCTCTTTAAGTTGTGATAAAATTGACAGATTACCTTTCACAATGCAACAGTTCACAACCTGACCTACAGCATCCTCATCCTCTCAGACAGTATTGAAATATTATCATGCTTTTTCATCTTCTCCCTATATGATAGATAACAATGGCCTTATTGTTTAACTCTGCATTTCTCTATTTATAAGAGAGGTTGTACATCTCTCCAGATTTGTTGGAGACCTTTTTCACTTAAAAGTCTAGAATTCTGTCACCAGAAACTTTTTCCTGGATCGTTTGCTCCCCAGTTCCCACTTCCACTGTATTGTTGGCCCCCTGGACTCTTCCCTGACCTTCTCCTTTTTCTGTAGTTGCTTTCAGGGGTACAGGTTAACAATTCTGAATCCACTACACATACATTGAACAATGTAGTAAATAGATGCTGTATGGTTAGTATTAGGTGTCTCACATTGAAGTAGGAGGTCACAGATAAGAAAAAGGAAAAGACTACAATGATCAATATGGTACTGAGAGTAGGAGACATCTCCTCTAGCTTGATATTGATACAAATGGTTACATATAGAAACATTTACAAATACTAGTGTACACACATATCTTTCCTTGCTCTATCAGCTGAGAAGACCTAGAGGCAACAAGAGCCCAGTATCAATAACACATCTAGCAACCAGATCTTAATTTCTAATATAATTCTCAAAGGACACAGGAGCCAACTGAAAGAGCTTCCATGGCCAAACCTAGAACAATTTGTGCAATAAAGTAAACAAAGGACTATTTGATTATTACACAAATTACAAAATCCATGCATCCATACCAACATTAATAAATAATGATAAGCAAATAAGAAAGAATAATGGGTTATGTGGTGGGGACTTGATAATGGGGGGACTCTAGTAACCATAATGTTTCTCACATAAGTGTATATTAATGATACCAGAATAAATTTTAAAAAAAAGAATGGACAATTCTCCCGTGCAGAAGAATTCCAAACAATTTATGTAGATATTCCATCCTCGAGGAAGTGGAGCATAATTCTCCAATTCTCATTCTGAGCTGCACATGGTGACTTCATTTAAAAAGTACAGTATATCAAGGAGTAACTTTATGGTGAAGAAACCTAACAAATTCTACCTCAGCCAGGTGATCAAAGCCAACGAATACAGTCATAAGTACATCAAGGGTACATGACCTGATATGATGAGAATGGCACTTACCTCTGTAGCCTTCCTCCCCAAAACAACCTGTTTACTCATGAGAAAAATGTCAGAGAAACTCCACTAGAGGGACATTCTATAGAACATCTGATCATTATTCCTCAAAACTGTTAAGATCATCAAATACATGTTAAATCTGAAAAATTGTTACAGCCAAGGAGACATAATGACTTAATGCAATAAAGTTTCCTGGATCCCAGGACAGAAAAATGATATTAGGTTAAAAATTGTTTAAATAAAAAAAAAACAGGCCCAAAATGGAGTCACTTGTGCTGAACCCCACATCAACAAACCAAGACTTACTACCCTAACCTAACTGCAGTTTTCAACCCCTCCCAATATTAAACCAATAAATCTGGAATTTCCTGGTCAGCAATGGTGAGGTAATCCACCTGATAGGTGCCTTCTGTCCCCCAAAGAATGACAAGGTAATCTGCTTTTTTCTTGTCCCTGACCTCTTCTGAGTATCCCATTTTGTTTAGCCCTTTGGAGCTCCTTTCCATCTACTAGATGGGCTGCTGCCTGATTTGTGAATTACGGAATAAAGCCAATAAGTTTAAAATTTACTCAGTTGAATTTTATTCTTTGACAGATTTGGTGGCACTGGCTGGATTGAAGGAGACTTCTGCCACCTTTGGAGGCAATGAGAAAATCAAATGTGGTATACAAAACCTTTTGAGTTCTTTTTCTCACTGTTTCCAAGGGCCATGGTAAGTTCCTCTCAGTTCTGAGCTCTGCTTTGTTTGCATCAAGGATCTGATCTAATTGGCTTTCCAGTCTACAATTCCCTTTTGGGAAACTCAACCTCATCTTGGAGTCTGCTGGTAACAGGAATTACTGGTAGCATGCACAGGGACTTCTGTTGGCCTGTTTAGAGTAACATCTCGTGGTTACTGTTGGTGTGTTAAGGTGCCCATGTTTGTCTGTCTTGTTTGTGTAAAGGCTATTGCTTATGGGAATTTGGAAGCCAGAAAAACCACAAATATTGGTGGGCATGGGTTGAAGACTAGGAAGCTGTGAGACTGCCTGCTTCCTAACTCAAAGATACCACATAAGGGTAAGTTGGTCATGAAAGGGTTAGACTGACACTAGGTCACCCATCGACCTCAAGAAAATGTCCGTGCATTTTTCTTTAAATTTTTAATAGCCTTTATTGAGATACAATTGACATAATTGTACATATTTACACTATAAACTTTGATAAGCTTTGACATGTATATATACCTATAAAAACATCAATACAATCAAAATAATGAACAGATCAATTATTCCCCTAAATATCCTCTAGCCTCTTGGTAATCCCTTGCTCTTGCCCACCCTGCTCTTTCTTGTCTCTGTCCTCAGGCAACCACTGATCTGCTTTCTGTCACTATATACTAATTTACATCTGCTAGAATTCCATGTAAATGGAATCACACAGTATGTGTGTACTTTTTTTTTGGTATCATTAATCTACAATTACATGTGCAATATTATGGTTATTAAACTACCCCCTTCATCAGGTCCCCCCCCCACCAACCCCATTACAGTCACTCCATCAGCGGAGTGAGATGCTATAGAATCACTACTTGTCTTCTCTGAGTTGCACAGCCCTTCCCGCGCCTCCCCAACATTACATCTGCTAATCATAATGCCCTTTTTCCCTGTTATCCCTCCCTTCAAAGCCATCTTCCCAGTCCCTTTCCCTTTGGTAACTATTAGTCCATTCTTGGATTCTGTGAGTCTGCTGCTGTTTTGTTCCTTCAGTTTTCTTCTTTGTTCTTATACTCCACAGATGAGTGAAATCATTTGATACTTGTCTTTTTCGGCTTGGCTTATTTCACTGAGCATAATACCTCTGGCTCCATCCATGTTGTTGCAAATGGTAGGATTTGTTTTCTTCTTATGGCTGAATAATATTCCATTGTGTATATGTACCACCTCTTCTTTATCCAGTCATCTACTGATGGACACTTAGGTTGCTTCCATTTCTTGGCTATTGTAAATAGTGCTGCGATAAACATAGGGGTGCACCTGTCTTTCAAATTGCGCTGCTGCATTCTTAGGGTAAATTCCTAAGAGTGGGATTCCTGGGTCAAATGGTATTTCTATTTCAAGTTTTTTGAGGAACCTCCATACTGCTTTCCACAATGGTTGAACTAATTTGCATTCCCACCAGCAGTGTAGGAGGGTTCCCTTTTCTCCACATCCTCGACAACATTTGTTGTTTGTGTTTTGGATGTTGGTCATCCTTACTACTGTGAGATGATATCTCATTGTGGTTTTAATCTGCATTTCTCTGATGATTAGTGATGTGTGAGCATCTTTTCATGTACCTGTTGGCCATCTGAATTTCTTCTTTAGAGAAGTGTCTATTCATGTCCTCTGCCCATTTCTTAATTGGATTATTTGCTTTTTGTTTGTTGAGGTGTGTGAGTTCTTTATATATTTTGGATGTCAAGCCCTTATCAGATACGTCATTTATGAATATATTCTCCCATACTGTAGGATGTCTTTTTGTTCTACTGATGGTGTCCTTTGCTGTACAGAAGCTTTGCAGCTTGACATAGTCCCACTTGTTCATTTTTACTTTTGTTTCCCTTGCTCGGGGAGATATGTTCATGAAGAAGTCGCTCATGTTTACGTCCAAGAAATTTTTGCCTATGTTTTTTTCTAACAGTTTTATGGTTTCATGACATACATTCAGGTCTTTGATACATTTTGAGTTTACTTTTGTGTACGGGGTTAAACAGTAGTCCAGTTTCATTCTCTTACATGTAGCTGTCCAGTTTCTCCAACACCAGCTGCTGAAGAGGCTGTCATCTCCCCATTGTACATCCAAGGCTCCGTTATCAAATATTAATTGACTGTATATGTTTGGGTTAATGTTTGGATTTTCTATTCTGTTCCACTGGTCTGTGGGTCTGTTTTTGTGCCAATACCAAATTGTCTTGATTACTGTGGCTTTGTAGTAGAGCTTGAAGTCAGGGAGCATAATTCCTCCTGTTTTATTCCTCCTTCTCAGGATTGCTTTGGCTATTTGGGGTCTTTTGTGGTTCCATATGAATTTTAGAATTATTTGTTCCAGTTCATTGAAGAAAGCTGTTGGTAGCTTGATAGGGATTGCTTTGAATCTGGATTGCTTTAGGTAGTATAGCCATTTTGACAATATTTATTCTACCTAGCCAAGAGCATGGGATGCATTTCCATTTGTTAGTGTCCTCTTTAATTTCTCTTAGGAGTGTCTTGTAGTTTCCAGAGTACAGGTCTTTCACTTCCTTCATTTAGGTTTATTCCTAGATATTTTATTCTTTTTGGTGCAGTTGTGAATGGAACTGTTTTTCTGGTTTCTCTTTCTGTTAGCTCATCATTAGTGTATAGAAAAGCAACAAATTTCTGTGTGTTAATTTTATATCCTACAACTTTGCTTAATTCAGTTATTAGTTCTAGTAGTTTTGGAATGGAGTCTTTAGGGTTTTTTATGTACAATATCATGTCATCTGCAAATAGTGGCAATTTGAATTCTTCTTCCCCAATCTAGATGCCTTGTATTTCTTTGTTTTGTCTGATTGCCGTGGCTAGGACCTCCAGTACTATGTTGAATAACAGTGGAGAGAGTGGGCATCCCTGTCTTTTTCCCAATCTTAGATGAAAAGCTTTCAGCCTCTCACTGTTACGTATGATGTTAGCTGTGGATTTGTCATATATGGCCTTTAAGAAGTTGAGGTACATTCCCCACTATACCCATTTTGTTGAGACTTTTAATCATGAATGGATGCTGAATTTTGTCAAATGCTTTTTCTGCATCTATGGAGATGATCATGTGGTTTTTGTTCTTCTTTTTATTGATGTGGTGGATGATGTTGATGGATTTTCGAATGTTGTACCATCCTTGCATCCCTGGGATGAATCCCACTTGATCATGGTGTATGATCCTCTTGATGTATTTTTGAATTCGGTTTGCTAATATTTTGGTGAGTATTTTTGCATCTACGTTCATCAGGGATATTGGTCTGTGATTTTCTTTTTCGGTCAGGTCTTTGTCGGGTTTTGGTATTAGAGTGATGCTGGCTTCATAGAATGAGTTTGGAAGTATTCCCTCCTCTTCTATTTTTTGGAAAACTTTGAGGAGAATGGGTGTTATTTCTTCTCTATATGTCTGGTAGAATTCAGAGGTGAATCCATCTGGTCCGGGGGTTTTGTTCTTGGGTGGTTTTTTGATTACCACTTCAATTTCGTTGCTGGTGATTGGTCTGTTTAGTTTTTCTGTTTCTTGTTTGGTCAGTCTTGGAAGGTTGTATTTTTCTGAAAAGTTTTCCATTTCTTCTATGTTTTCCAGCTTTTTAGCATATAGATTCTCAATATGCAGGGTCCGTCGTGATTTTTCCTTTCTCATTTCTGATTCTGTTTATGTGTGTAAATTCTCTTTTTCTCTTAATGAGTCTGGCTTGGGGTTTACCAATTATGTTTATTTTTTCAAAGATCCAAGTCTTGGTTTCATTGATTTTTTCCTATTGTTTTATTGTTCTCAATTTTATTTATTTCTTCTCTGATCTTTATTATGTCCCTCCTTCTGGTGACGTTGGGCCTCATTTCTTCTTCTTTTTCCAATTTCAGTATTTGTGTCTTTAGACTATTCATTTGGGAATGCTCTTCCTTCTTTAAATAGGCCTAGATTGCAATATACTTTCCTCTTAGAACTGCCTTTGCTGCGTCCCACAGAAGTTGTGGCTTTGTGTTGTTGTCATTAGTCTCCATATATTCTTTGATTTCTGTTTTGATTTGGTCATTAACCCATTGATTAATTAGGAGGATGTTGTTAAGTCTCCATGTATTTGTGAGCCTTTTTGTTTTCTTTCTAAAATTTATCTCTAATTTTATACCTTTGTGATCTGAGAAGTTGGTTGGTAGAATTTAAATATTTTGGACTTTACTGAGGTTCTTTTTGTGGCATAGTATGTGGTCTGTTCTGGAAAATGTTCCATGTGCACTTGAGAAGAATGTGTATCCTGCTACATTTGCATGTAGAGTTCTGTAGATGTCTGTTAGGTCCATCTGTTCTTGTGTGTTGGTAAGTGCCTCTGGGTCTTTAATTATTCTCTCTCTGGTTGATCTGTCCTTTGGAGTGAGTGGTGTGTTGAAGTCTCCTAAAATGAATGTATTGCTTTCTATTTCCTCCATTAATTCTGTTAGTATTTATTTCACATATGCCTGCGCTCCTGTGTTGGGTGCATATATATTTATAATGGTTATATCCTCTTGTTGGACTGACCCCTTTATCATTATATAATCTCCTTTTTTACCTCTTGCTACTTTCTTCATTTTGAAGTCTATTGGTCTGATAGAAATACTGCAACACCTGCTTTTTTCTTGTTGTTTGCATGAAATATCTTTTTCCATCCCTTCACTTTTAGTCTATGTATATCTTTGGGTTTGAGGTGAGTCTCTTGTAAGCAGTTTATAGATGGGTCTTTCTTTTTTATCCATTCTACTTCTCTCTGTCTTTTGATTGTTGCATTCACTGCATGTACATTGTAGTGATTATTGATAGATATGTACTTATTGCCATTGCTGGCTTTAGATTCGTGGTTACCAAAGTTTCAAGGGTTACTTCTTTACTATCTGACAATCTAACTTAACTTTCTTGTTAAGTTATTGTAAACACAGTCTGAAGTTTCTTTATTTCTCTCCCTTCTTATTCTTCCTCCTCCATTCTTTATATACTAGGTGTTTTATTCTTTGCATTAAGTTAGTATTTGGATGGTCTTCTTTCTTTGCTATGATTTTATTTTCTCTGGTGACATCTTTTTAGCCTTAGGAGTGCTTCTCTGTAGAGTAGTCCGTTTAAGATATCCTATAGAGGTGGTTTATGGGAGCAAACTCTTTCAGCTTTCGCTTGTCTGGAAATTGTTTAATCCCTCTGTCATATTTAAATGATAATCGTGCTGGGTACAATATTCTTGGTTCGTGGTCCTTTTGTTTCATTGCGTTGAATATATCATGCCATTCTCTTCTGGCCTGTAAGGTTTCTGTTGAGAAGTCTGATGATAGTCTGATGGGTTTTCCTTTGTAGGTGATCTTTTTACTCTTTATAGCTGCCTTTAATACTCTGTCCTTATCTTTGATATTGTAATTATTATGTGTCTTGGTGTTGTCTTCCTTTGGTCCCTTGTGTTGGGAGATCTGTGGGCATCCGTGGACTGCGAGACTATTTCCTTCCCCAGCATGGGGAAGTTTTCAGCAAGTATTTCTTCAAAGACACTTTCTATCCCTTTTTCTCTCTCTTCTTCATCTGGTCCTCCTATAATGTGCATATTGTTCCGTTTGGATTGGTTATACAGTTTTCTTAATATTCTTTCATTCCTAGAGATCCTTTTATCTCTCTCTGCCTCAGCTTCTCTGTATTCCTGTTCTCTGATTTCTATTCCATTAACAGTCTCTTGCATCTCATCCTGTCTGCTGCAAAGCCCGTCGATAGCTTGTCTCATTTCTGCATTGTCTTTCCTCACTTTCCTCACTTCCTCCCTCAGCTCTTGCATATTTCTCTGTAGATCCATCAGTATGGTTAAGACTTTTATTCTGCATTCTTTTTTAGGAAGATTGTGCATTTCCATCCCTTCACACTCCCTCTCTGGTGTCTTGGTCTGGGTAAGCTTTGTTTGTACCATATTCCTCTGTCTTTTCATGGTGATAGAAGTGGTCGCTGTAGGTGCCACGTATGTCAGCTGGGCTCTTTAAGACTTAAAAAAAAAAGGAAGAGAGAAGAGAAAGAAAAGAAAAGAAAAGAGAGAAAAAAAAACAAAAAGACATCCAGCGGGAGTAGATTCTGTGAGGATGCTCTAGGTGGCACTGTTGCTCCACTATTCTGCAGCCGTGGCCACGCCACTCTGCAGGGTCCTTTGTAGCTCTGGCCGGGGCGAGAACGAGTGGGAGGCTGTTATTCTCTGTGGGAAGTCTCGGTAGGGCTACTTTTTCCCAGTCAGTAGCCAAGGGGTCCGAAATTCCCCAGGCTCCAATCCTTCTGGGCCCAGTGTGCTGGAACGATCCTGTTCCTCCCTTTGGCCCCTATCTGTTTAAGACTGATAAAAAAAAGCACGTGCTTTTCTTTTGTCCTGGAGAGCCGGCTGCGAGGACCCAGTGCCTTCCCAGGCTCAGATCCTGCACCCTCTGTCTCTCCAGTCTCTGATACACCACGTGATGTGTGTCAGTGCTCCCGGCGCAGATCACCAAGGCTGGTTATTTTGCGGGCCTGTACTACCACTCCCTCCTGGCTCTGAATCCTCTCCTCCCGCCAGTGTGCTGGGGTGGGGGAGTGCTTGGGTCCCCCCAGGACACGGCTCCGTATCTTTCCCGCCTCGCGGTGTGCTGAGTCCTCTCAGGTGTAGATGCAGGCTGAGTGCTGTCCTGTATCTTCTGTTCTCTCTTTAAGGAATAGTTGTATTTGTTGTATTTTCATAAATATATATGGTTTTGGGAGAAGATTTCCACCGCCCTGCTCACGCCGCCATCTTTCCAGAAGTCCATGTCCGTGCATTTTGCACAGTGTAAAATATTTCAGAATTCCCAACCCAGCAGCAGCTCCCCTGTAGATACTAGTTTGATTCTGAGAGATGCAAAGGCTTATCTCAAATAATAATAACAATAATAAAGATGAGATCCTCAGTTTCTAAAAAGTTAAGTATACCATTTTCTGGCACATCTGCTTAGTTTATGTCTGAGAACTAGGGTTTCCAAAGCTATAGATATCTACAAAAGCAACAAAATCTTACTAAAAACAACGAAGAATTAGACAAGATAATTGTTTTGTGTACTAAGAGCTTAGGTTGGTAACCATCAGGTTGGGGCCTCAAATTATGGCTTGACAGAAATGTGGATTGAACTACTCACTAAAACAAAATATTTATTTTGGTGATGGAAGTATCCCATAGTTAAATATCTTCCTCTTAAGCAGCTAAGTTGTGGGATTTCACATACTTACAAGTGCTTTTTTGGTAAATAATCTATCTAGTTTGCTGTTGAAAACGTTTAAAAGATTATTCTGAAAGAGGCAATGTGCTGTTACAAATGGAGTCTCTTCTTCCTTTCCTAATCAATAATACCTATTTGGGAAAAAACCATAATGTGCCTCATGAATACTATTTGGTGAAATTGTTTTAGGAGTTAGTTACATCGGATGGTCTTCCTTAAAATACAGAGACCATCTTACCCAACCTGGAGACTCTGGGTGTCAAAGCAGAAGGGACAGGCAACACAGATCACTCAGAGCAGTGTGTGTACTCTGCCCTCACCCACCATCCACTGAGACCTGAAATGGTGGTTCTGACGCTCCAGGATGACAGCCTGGCTGAGCCCAAACACCCCCCATTCTCCACTGTAATGATACCGAAGGCCCTGAAAGGGAAGCATTTTTCTATGGTCTGTGGTTTATTCTGGCTTCACAGAGCCCTAGGCTTGTTTGTTGTTGTTTGACTTTTTACTTCTTCACTGTTTTGCATTTTCAGAGCAGTTTGTGCTTTGGCAGTGAGACTTTTCTTTAAGGTTCTTGTTATCATTTAGTTTGGCACAAAATTTGCAAAATGGAAGGAGAGACACAGCACCTCTTTCATGGAGGAGTCTGAGTGATCTCAGGAGCTTTCATTAAAAGCCATTAAATTTATAAAATCATTATTCTTTAACATAACATTTGACAAAATAATAACTTATTATCCCTTTCTCTACATAAGTAATATGTGTATGTGTTTGTGTATGAATATCCAAAACCAGAGTTACATTTATTTATTTAAATCTAATGCATTTTATAAATATATACCAACTGAAGGCTATTAACTAAGTCTCAGCAAAGGTGGATTGGAAATCCCATTGGCCAGATTCAGGCTTTCTGTACACAAAAAATGACTTGCCTGAGTTCAGTAAAATCAAACTTTCCTACGTGTCTATATAAAGTCAAATAACTTTTATCACTTATGGAATCAAATTATTTCCAAAAAATTTTTATTGTGTTAAAGTACATGTAACATTTACCATCTTAACCATTTTTAACTGTATAGTCAGTGGTATTAAATACATTCACGTGTGCAGACATCACCACCATTCATCCTTATAATTTTTCCATCCTGTAAGTCTGAAACTTTATACCCATTCAGCAATTCCCCTTTCTCCCCTCCTCCCAGCCCTTGCAACCACCATTATATCTTCTGTCTTTATGATTTTGCCTACTTAAGTTTTCATATAAATGAAATCATACAGTATTTGTCTTTCTTTGACTGGTGTATTTCATTTAGATTAATGTCCTCAAGGTTCATTCATGTTGTAGCATGATGTAGAATTTCCTTCCTTTTAAGACTGAATAATACTCAATTGTATGACTATACTGCATTTTGGTAATCCATTCATTGCCTCATAGACATTTGGTTTGCTTCCATGTTTAGTTATTGTGAATAATGCTGCTATGAACATGGATGTACAAATATCTATTCAAGTTCCTGCTTTCAGTTCTTTTGAGTATATACCCAGAAATGGAATTGTTGGGTCATATGGTAATTCTATTTTTAATTTTTGATGTATCGCCATTCTGTTTTTTTTTTCTCTTTTCTTTATTTTGTTTTTAATTTATAAACCCTTGTGTCGAGGGCTGACTTTCAATAGATTGGGAGGGAAAAGAACGGCCAGGCTTGGGTGTGGATAAATGTGCTGCAAGCTGGAAGTGGCAGGAAGCATTTCCTCCAGCTAAGGACAGTCGCAACAGATGACAACCCTGGCAGCCTAGGCAGGGGGTGGGCATTCGGGAAAAACGGTCAAGACTGACCAGTCCTTAGACTAGGAATCTGCCTAAGTAACAGAGCCCATTTCTGTGTTTCAGCCATTTGGAACTTTTTGGGTTCTGTCCTCACTCTGCCCTTTGTTTGCATCCATGGACGGCAGTGTTTCTCAATCTTTTGGGCATTACTGTCCCTCTAAGGAGCCTTTTAGACTTTTTTCCTAATTCTCCCCTAACTCCCACCATGAAATGTTAATACCATAGGTATACTATCTACCTGTGTATGTTCTGTATCTATATATGTGCTTTGTACATAAAAATAATACAATTTGTTTTTGTGCCTCCAAGGACTGTTTCCCCCACCTCTTGGCGCTAGCACTTATTAAGGATCTAGCGCTTACTCTGTGTACACCAGGCTGAGTGCTTACATATATATGTATATATTTTTTTAATGTCAATGTTTTTTTAATTGAAGTATTAGATATACAATCTTATATTGGTTTCAAGTATACAACACAGTGGTTCAACAGTTACCCATATTACTAAACCCTTACCCTCACTAGTTCAGTTAGTGTCTGTCAACATAGGAAAATGTTACAGAATCATTGACTATATTCCCCATGCTTATTACCATCCCTATGACCAACTTAAATTCTGATTAATAATTTTTGTGCTCTTTTATCCCCCTCTCCCTCCCAACCTACCCACCTCAATCCCTCCCCCATGGTAACCAGCAGTCACTTCTCATTGTATATTAGTTTACTGCTATTTTATTCATTTTGTTCTGTTTTATTTTTATATTCCACAAATAAGTGAAATCATATGATATTTATCTTTCTCCACTAGGCTTATTTCACTGAGCATAATACCCTCTAGGTCCATCCATGGCAGGATTTCATTTTTTATGGCTGAATAATATTCCATTGTGTATATGTACCACATCTTCTTTATCCATTCATCTACTGATGGACACTTAGGTTGCTTCCATTTCTTGGCTATTGTAAATAGTGCTGTGATAAACATAGGGGTGCATATGTCTTTTTGAATCAGGGATTATATTTTTTTAGGGTAAATTCCTAGAAATGGAATTACTTACTGTGTCATATAGTATTTCTATTTTTAGTTTTTTTGAGGAACCTCCATATTGCTTTCCACAGTGGTTGCATCAATTGATATTCCCACCAGCAGTGTAGGAGGGTTCCCTTTTCTTTACATCCTCATCAACACTTTTTATTTCTTGTGTTTTTGATAGTGGCCATTCTGACTACTGTGAGGTGATATATCATTATGGTTTTGATTTGAATTTCCCTGATGATGAGTGACGTGGGGCACCTTTTCATGTGCCTTTTGGCCATCTGAATTTCTTCCTTGAAAAAATGTCTGTTCAGGTCCTCTGTGCATTTTTTAATTGGGTTATTTGTTTATTTTTCTTTTGGTGTTGAGGTGTATGAGTTATTTATATATTTTGGATGTTAACCCCTTATCTGATAAATCGTTTATGAATATATTCTCCCACACCGTAGGTTGCCTTTTTGTTCTACTGATGGTGTCCTTTGCTATATAGGAGCGTTTTTGTTTGATGTAGTTCCACTTGCTCATTTTTTATTTTCTTTCCCTTGTCTGGGGAAATGTGTCCAGGAAAATACTGCTCGTGCTTATGTTTGAGAGATTTTTGGCTATGTTTTCTTCCAAGAGTTTTATGGTTTCATGTCTTACATTTATGTTTTTGATCCATTTCAAGTTTACTTTTGTGTATGGCGTTAGACAGTAATCCAGTTTCATTTTCTTGTATGTAGCTGTCCAGTTTTCCCAGCACCAGTTAGTGAGAAGAGTGTCTTTTCCCCATTGTATATTCATGGCTTCTGTATTGTCCATCAGTTGACCATATATGTGTGGGTTTATATCTGGGCTCTCTATTCTGTTCCATTGATATATGGTTCTGTCCTTATGCCCCTACCATAATGTTTTGGTTACTGTAGCTTTGTAGTAGAGCTTAAAGTCAAGGAGCATAATCCCTCCAGCTTTTTTTTTTTCTTCTCAGAATTGCTTTGGCTGTTTTGGGTCTTTTGTGGTTCCACATGAACTTTAGGATTATTTGCTATATATAGTTCATTGAAAAATCCCAGTGGTATTTTGATAGGGATTGCATTGAATCTGTATATTGTTTTGGGCAAGATGGCCATTTTGACAATATTAATTCTTCCTATCCATGAGCACAGGATAGATTTCCATTTATTGGTGTCTTCTTTAATTTTGCTTATGATTGTCTTGTAGTTTTCAGAGTATAGGTCTTTCACCTCCTTGGTTAGGTTTATTCCTAGGTATTTAACTCTTTATGTTGCAGTTGTAAATGGAATTGTTTTCCTGATTTCTCTT
>JAVSCE010006889.1:0-97727 GCA_032199065.1 Smutsia gigantea | reverse complement strand
AAAATGATTCTTCAACAGTGGTGGCAGGAGCCTGGAGATGAAGGCTAGAAGTATATACAGCTAGTGATGATCACTTCATTTTTCTAATTGATGCAGAAGCCTTTGTTTCTCAAAGTTGATATTTTCACTTCATTTATGTTTGTGTTTTGAACAAAGAGTCACTCTAAAAATGTCTATTTTCTTTGGATATTTACAGGGCAAATGATGTGAGGGTTGGTACATTAGTGGGAGAAGACAAATATGGAAACAAATACTATGAAGACAACAAGCAGTTTTTTGGTGAGTTTAGTATTTTTTGGTATTTGATCCTGTTTTTCATAATATACAAGAAGCTTCTTTAAAAAATATGTAAACCTACAGGGATTTTTCATTTCATGGGATTATTTTATGCATGTTTGTAAACTAAAATATTTTTTTTTATTTATTTTGTTTATCATTAATCTACAATTACATGTGCAATATTATGGTTATTAAACTACCCACTTCATCAGGTCCCCCCCACCAACCCCATTAAACTAAAATATTTTTATGTAAAAATCATGGACCATTTTTCCATATTAGTTGAATGTATCTACAGCATTTTTTGTTTGGATATTTGTGTTTTTTATTTAAAAATTTTTTTTCACAACTTTCTTTTTAATAGCAACACAATATTCCACTGTATGGAAGAATCATTATTTTTTCAAATACTTCACCCTTGAGATTTTTAGGTTGCCTTCAGATTTGCTGGAAACAAATTGCTGAGAATGAGTATGCACATTATAAATAATATGTATTATTTTATAGATTGTGATATATAATGTATATTATGTATATGTAATAATATATGTGTATGTATATATTGTGAGATTGTTAAGGCACAGCTCTATTGTCCTGAGTCTATGAAACCTTTATCAAGTCTTCTTCCATTTGCTTTTACATTCCCCTACTTCACTGGATTAGAGTTTATTTTTATTTACTTATTCTCAAGATGGATATCTCTAATAGAAAAAGCAAATCTTGATTGAAATCTCTATATCGTTTAATAGTTAAAGTCATGTTTAAGTAGCATTAGTCAATATTTGTTGACTATATATTTACCTAGGAAAACTAACGTAAATGCAGATTATCTTTTACTTTCTGATTTAAATCCATCATAGGAATGAATTCAGTATTCCCTATTTGGAAAGTAAGGACAGTGAGGAAGGGGTAGAAAGAATTAATATTTATTATTCACTTACATGCTTGATGTTGAACTAGATGTATATGTGTGATACTTAATTTTCATAGTAGCTTTAAGATATAGGTATAATCATCCACTTTTAACAGATAAAGAAACTAAGGCTCATAAAACTTGCCTAATATCCACTGAAACGAAGTGACAACGTCTTAATTAGAATCCAGGTCTTTGCACGACTTAAGGACCCAGTAGAAACAATCTCGTAAATTGTGATTAGGACCCAACTATGGTAATTTGTTAAATAAAGAATGCAGCCATACTATTTTGATGATTTGAGTCCTAGTCCTCATTTATAATGTTTGCTTATTATGTATAATCACCAATTTCCAAAAATATCTCTGGTGATCATTTTAAAGTATTTTTATGGAAACATACAATTCACGTGTGATCACTGTCAATACATTTCTCCTGCCTCAGTCTCAGGAGGAGCACTTTCTCTCCTGAATACCCTAAATACCTGGGAACACATTCCTCTACTTTCTCTTTTATTCCCATGTCAGGGGTGCTGGGGGAGAAGCAAGGGTTCGCCAGTGTGGGAAAAGCCTGAGTCCCACCCACAGAGTCTTAGTCCTTGTGTAGGAGTTTTGTGGCAGCCTACAGGCTAAGAAAAGCTTGCCATATACTTCTTGGGAAGTATAATACACCCAGGGTGCTATTCCTCTAACATCACTCTTACATAAGAGCCCATAAAAGGTTTTCTTTTCCTTTTTTGTAACACACAGAACACTCTGTTACTGTTGATTTTTTCAGTAGGGCTGTCTTTACAGGGCTTGGGCTTTGACTAGTTGGCAAAGGTTTTCTTCTTTGATATTATGCAGTTATGCTTTTTTTTTCTTTTTTTAAGGTTGTCTTTATTTCCTCACATCTTTATAAATGTTGATCTTCCACCCAGGCCGTCAGAGATGGGTTATATATACTACTGAAATGAATGGCAAGAACACATACTGGAATGTGGATGGAAGCATGGTGCCCCCTGAATGGTAAGCTAAATCGACATTTTATTTTATTTGGCTTGTCAGTATTTGTTTCATTACACAAATACTTACTGAGTATCTGTTTATTTATAAGGCAGTCACTGGTGTTCTGAAAAGCATGTGTCCCAGTTAAAACAGATGGTAACAAATGTCTTAAAACAAAAAGTATTTATCTCATAGTTTTGTGGGTCAGGAGTTCGGAAAGACACAGCTGAGATACCATGTATGTGCTCCAGGATGTCAGGCATCGGGTGAAAGACTCACGGCTGGATCCTGGAATCATCTGGAGATTTGTTCATTCAGTGTCTGGCAGTTGATGCTGGCTGGCTGTCAGCTGGGGGGATTGCTGGGCCATTGGGTTGGAACACCCTCACGTAACCTGGGCTTCCTCAGGCAAGAGCTCTGAAAGAGAGAGAGAGAACCAGGCAGAAGCTGTATTGCCTTGTCTGACTTAATCTTGGAAATCATCTAGTATCAATTCTGCATTCCATTTGTAGAAGCAATTAGAAAACTCTGCCCAAGTTTAATAGAGAAGAATGTAGACCCTATCTCTTGATGCAGGCATGTCAATATCACATTATATGCTGGGATATATAATGGTGTGGCTGTCTTTGGGGAAAAGCAGTGTGCCACTGTATCACCTGGATGTAGGTGAAGGGAAAGGCATGAAGAACTCTGGCTCTGATCTTAGTTGGCAGTTTAACTTTAAAGCAAATTTCTTAACTTCGCCGGAGCTAAGTTTTCCTCATCTGTAAAATGAAAGCCTCAAATTCCTTTGGTCTCTAAAAACTGTGATTTTATAATAAGCTTATTTTGAAATGCAATTCTAAATGCTTTTAGTCTAACTAAATTCGGGTAAAATACTTAAAAGCAGAGAACTCATATCTATTTCATAGATTGCTGAATAATTTCATTTTGTTGATACACAGTTAAACTCTGGAGATCTTTTCTATTTAGTCTAGAAAGTTCCATTAAAACTAGAAATAAGTGTACCAGGTTACCTGTGACATTTTAGTTTCATTGAAGCAGATCATGAAAAATAGTTTTTGGCTCTATTGAATAGAAACTTGGATAATCTCAGAGTATTCATTTCCATTCTAAAGACCCAATTAGAAATCAGGCATGTAACAAGTGAGTGAAGGGCACACATGAGACAATAGAGTATTGAGGACTGTAATGAACTGAAAAGCGCATACCCTATTCAGAGAGAGCAGCAGCCCTGTTCATCTCTCCCCAGGTCCTTCGGGTGAGAATTCAGCTAAGGGTTCCTAGGTATAATTTTTCAAGGAAAAGGTCAAAATCTGTGTTTCATTGTGAGATTTCAAATATTTTAAATGTTAATTTAAAATATTTAAGAATTTAAATACAGCATTATGCAATAGAATTTTCTGTGATGATGGAAATATTTTGTATCTGTGCTCTCCAATAGGATAGCTACTAGCCATATGTGACCCAGAGCACTTTGAAATGTGGCTAATATGATAGAGGAAGAATTTTTAATTATTTTATTTAAATTAAATAGGCTACTTAATTGGACAAAATCATTTGTAAAAAATACCATGTGAACTAACCAAAACATGTTTATAAGATTTCACCTACAACCAATTTTCAACCTCTCTTCTACTTGTTGTACTAATGAGCGCTGACCACGTCAGTGATATAGTTTGACAGCCGTGATGCCCACGTACTGTGTTTCACTGTGCTTTCCTTATTGTGCTTTGCATATGCTGCACTTTTTACAAATTGAAGGTTTGTGGCAATCAAGCATGTCTCTCTGCACCATTTTCCAACAGCATTTGTGCTCTGTGTCTCTATGTCACATTTTGGTAATTCTCACAATATTTTGAACTTTTTCATGATTATTATATTTGTTATGAAGATTTGTGATTAGTGATCTTTGATGTTATTATTGTAATTGTTTTGAGGTGCCATAAGAAGGCAAATTTAATTGATAAATGCCGTGTGTGTTTTGACTCTCCCACTTACTGGCCTTTCTCCTGTTTCTTTTCCATCTCCTTGGGCCTTCCCATTTTCTGAGATACAATGGTGAAATTGGGCCAATTAACAATCCTACGAGGCCTCTAAATGTTCAAATGAAACATTTAACTTTAAATCGAAAGATAGAAATTAGTATGTTCAGTGAGGAAGGCCATGTCAGAAGCCGAGAAAGGCTGAAATCTAGGCCTTTCATGCCAAACAGTTAGCCAAGTTGTGAATGCAAGGGAAAAGTTCTTGAAGGAAATTGGAAGTGCTCCTCCAGTGAACACGCGAATGATAAAAAACAAAACAAAACAGCCTTATTGCTGATACAGAGAAAGTTATAGTGGCTTGGTTAGATCAAACCAGCCAGAACATTCCCTTAGGCCAAAGCCTAATCCTGAACAAGAACCTAACTCTCTTCAATTCTGTAAAATGTAAAGGCTGAGAAGGGTACGGAAGCTGCAGAGAAAAATTGGAAGCTAACAGAGGTTGGTTCATGAGGTTTAAGGAAAAAAGCTGTCTTCATAACAGAAAAGTGTATGTGAAACAGCAAGTGCTGATAACAGAAGCTATTACAAGTTATCCAGAAGCTCTACTAAGATAATTAATGAAGATGGCTACACTAAATAACAGATTTTCAGTGTAAGCAAAACAGCATTCTATTGGAAGAAAATGCCATCTAGGACTTTCATAACTAGAGAGGAGAAGTCAATGCCTGGCTTAAAGGTTTCAAAAGACAGGCTGACTCTCTTGTTAGGGCCTATTGCAGCTGGTGACTTTCAGTTAAAGCCAATGATTACTGACCATTCCAAAAATCTTGGGTTCCTCAAGAATTATATGAACTCTACTCTGTGCTCTATAAATGGAAAAACAAAGCCTGGATGACAGCACATCTGTTTACAACATGGTTTACTGGATATTTTAAGCAAACTATTGAGACTATTCCTTAGTAAAAGAGATTCTCTCAAAGTATGACAACTCACTGAGAGCTCTGATGGAGAGGTACAAAATTAATGTTTTCATGCCTGCTAAGAACATCCATTCTGCAAGGTATGTCATAGTTAAGGTATGTCCATGGATGAAGGAGTAATTTTGACCTTCAAGTCTTTAAAATGTAAAAAATTTGTTTTGTAAGGCTATAGCTGCCATGGATGGTGATTCCTCTAATGACTGTGGGCAAAGTAAATTGAAAACTTTCTTTAAAGGATTCACCATTCTAGAGGCCATTAAGAACATTTATGATTCATGGGAAGAGGTTAAAATATCAACATTAACAGGAGTTTGGAACCAGCCCTCATGGATGACTTTGAGGGGTTCAGACTTGAGTGGAGGAAGTCACTGCAGATGTGGTGGAAAGAGCAAAGCTAGAGTAAGAAGTGGAGCCCAAAAAATGTGACTGAATTGCTGACTGAATTAACTGGAGGAGGAATTGCTTCTTATGGATGAGCAAAGAAAGTGGTTTCTTGAGATGGAATCTACTTCTGTTGAAGGTGCTGTGAATATTGTTGAAATGACAACAAAGGGTTTAGAATATTACACAAACCTAGTTGATGAAGCAATGGCAGGTGTAAGAGGACTGACTCCATTATTGAAAGAACTACTGTAGTGAATAAAGTGCTATCAAATAGCATCACATCCTACAGAGAAATCATTCTTGAAAGCAAGAGTCAACTGATATGGCAAACTTCATTGCTGCCTTATTTTAAGAAATTGCCACACCCACCCCAGCCTTTTCAACCAACACCCTAATCAGCAGCAGCCATCAACATGGAGCAAGACCTTCCACCAGCAAAAAGATTATGACTCACTGAAATCTCGGGTAATAGTTAGCATTTTTTAGCAACAAAGGATTTTTTAAGACATGTACGTTGTTTTGTTTTTTTTAGACAAAATGCTATTGCACATTTGACAGATTACAGCTTAGTGCATATAACTTTTATATGCACTGGAAAACCAAAGAAATCATTTGACTTACTTCATTGAAACATTTTATTTGCACTGGTCTGGAACCAAACCCACAATATCTCTGATTCTGTATTGGATTATGTCTTTATAAAACTTATTGACTGTTAATATGACAGAGCACCACTGATGCTGCATTTGAGGCTGGATTGTGTGCTCTTTTTAATGGGAAATAATCTATGGTTCTGTTAAGGTCTGAAGAGCTGTGACTTTAGGTTTACAACTGTCTGCCTTCTCTGAAGGGGCATGCTATATGTCAGGGGCACTATTTTAGACCAAGATCTTTAACTAGAATGTTGTTGGCTTTAGATGAGGTGCCCTCCTAGTTCTTGTTTGGTTGATTGTCTTTTGGGTGCGGTTGGTCTTGGAAGGATGTGGAATGCCTGTGGACTGTCTTATTCAGATTGAGGTCCACCTCCTTTAAATCATTCATCAAACAGTGCCTGGGGTCTATATTTTGGAGGAGTTTGGGGAGCTGATTTAGATTATGTGAGATGAAACACATTTAAAAAGAAGTTGAAAGCTGTAGAAGATAAGATCACTTTAGCAGGTGCCTGAGGGCGATTGAGGACACAAAGCTGAATCTCTTTGTGGAGAGGAGCCCTCTAAGGGCTGAGCACCTTTAAGTGCCTTTATAAGGGAAGCTTTAAGCCCTGTGATGAGTCTCCTAGGGAGAAGGGGTGTTGGACAATCTCAGGTGTTTGTTTCTCAGACCCCACCCCCACTTTGCTTATGTAATACATTGTGGAATTCTAAATCTGTAGATCTCACCTTTGATTTATCCATGAATAAATTTGAAGCCAGGCTGATTAGAGAGCCAGGTATTATTTTACATACAAAGGAGTGAATAACAGATACAATTTATCATCTTTATTCATTCAGAGAACTATTACATACTACCAGGTACCAAGAACCATTGTAAGCATTGGGGATACAGCAGTGAATGAAGCAAAGTCCTTGCTCTCTTGGAGGGAGGCAGAAAAACAAATGTGTTGTACATATTAGGCAATGGTAAGTGCAAGGAAGATAATATGAAGCTGTCATTCATAGAGGGATAAAGAGCAAAGGCAGGGTCAGGTGGCTGTTTTATTTAGGGGTTAGGGAAGGGTTCTTTGAGGAAGTGACGTTTGAAAAGGGGAGGGAGCAAGCCAGGGGTGGGTGGAAAGATCTCCAGGAAACAGGAACCACAGGTGCAAAAGGACTGTGTGATGGAGATAATATTACTTGTATTCAAAGAAAAACAATATGTCTTTCAGGTACCCAGCCTTCATCGAGGACAGCCCATCCTCAGCATTAGATCCCTCTAGTACTCTTATTATTTAAGAATTTATAAGGGTTTTAGGAGCCCTGGGTCAGGGACAGGGTCAGAGACAAATGCTAGAACAATAGATGTTCTTAGTGCTCTTAACATTAGAAAATTACAAGGGCTTTAGGAACTCTACCAGGAACCTGGTGCAGAGAGCAATATATTTTTTATTATCTTACAAAATTACACAAGAGTGTGAATACCAGATATGAATGCTGTTAGAAGCTGCCTACCACAGGGATATAGTTTGAAGTTGGGTGGAGTCAACAAGATTTTGACAGAAAAAGAAGTCAAGGATGACTTCAGAATTTTTGGCCTGAACTACTAGTGGTACATTTGCAAAGAGGAAGACAGGACAGGACTGGGGGAGCATAACTTGGAAGAAGTAATCAAGAATTCTGTTTTGTGACAGCCAAGTGTAGATGGTGGGTAGACAGTTGAAAATACTAGTTTTTAGGTCAGGGTAGAGTTTGGTGCTGGAGATAGGACTTCAGTGTGATTTTACTTAGTGTAGTATGCAATTTAAGTTCATATATTGTGGGTAAAAGGGTTAAGAGAACCTGAACTTCAGTTAAACATCTAGCTCTGTGACTGTGGAAACCAGATTCTAATCTTGAATCAACTACTGTAATAACCCCTTATTCGCTGTTTGGCTTTGCATGGTTCCCTTTACCCACAGTCTGGAAGCAGATGGTCCTCCTCCTGACATTGTCAGGTCATTATCAGTGACCTGATACTATGTCACAATGCCTTTGTCATTCACCTCACTTCATCTCATCATGCAGACATCTTGTCATCTCCCATCATCACAGGAAGGAGGGGGGAGGACAGTATAGTCAGGCATTTTGAGAGAAACCACAGCCACTAAACTTTTATTACAGTGCATTGTTACAATTGTTCTGTTTTATTATTTGTTATTTTTAATCTCTCACTGTTCCTAATTTATAAACTAAACTTAATCAGAGGTTTGTATGTATAGGAAAAAAACCATAGTATTTATAGGGTTCAGTACTATCCACAGTTTCAGGCTTCCATGGGGGGTCTTGGAACATAGGCTCTGTGGATAAGGGGGGACTGTTGTATATTGCTAGATAAAAGTGATCCTTGGTGGGTAAACTGCATGTGGATTGAAAGGAATTATAAATGCTGATGAGTTAGCAATGTGTGGGCTTCCCTGAGGTTGCTGCTCTTAGAGCTGTCATGCCCCTTGTGAGAATGGGATTCCTGAAGTTATACCTACAGATTTGTTATTAGAGATGGTAGCTTTTGTGGAGCATGGAGCTTTTAACTCAGGGAAGTTCCTGCACCTGCCGGCTGTACCTCTCAATCTCCCTTGAACTTGTGCTCTGTCAACTAGATAAGAAATAAAAGAAAGTAGCTCCTGGATTGCTGGTTGAGCAGCCACCTGCAGGAACTATTGCAAAGACTCCAGTGAGAGGAACACCTGATGTTGCCCAGCTGGCAGCTGTGGTTCCTGTCCTCTGTCCTGGTGCCAGGGGTGGCCCATGGTAGCCTGTGAGTCTGTTCAGTAGCTGCATAATCTCACCTAGAGAAAGATTTTCCTTCAGAAGCCATCAGTGTTCTTGACAGATTCAGGAAATATCTTTAGTGAACTTCTGTGGTTCACTTAATGTTCCCTAATCATGTGGGAACATTCAAAAATCTTATGGGAAAATAGTTCATTATATCTGTCTCATCTTAAAGCCTTCATTTCTTTGACTCTCTCAGCAGCCAGTAAAGCTGCTATGTCAGGCAGAAGGTAAACAAAAGTTATACGTGCTGGTGCAAATGTCTGGAAAGGGCTGTGGAGTTACATCTACCTTGTAAATAAAAGACTTACTACCTAGAACGTAGCACAATTCTCAGCTTAAAAGTGGTTCATTCATTAAAAACTTGTTGAGCACCCCACTATATGTCAGGCACTGGTGGGCTTTGGAGTTTATAGTCACATAATGATACCAGCTGGTAGAGTATGATACTGTACAATAGCTTAGTGTCTGTTACTTTTCTTGGTTATAGTACCTTCATTTCTTATCTAGTTTTATTCTCTTAGGGGATCAGCAATGAGATTTTAATTTCTTCAGGAATTTATATTAGTTTAATTTAATTAAAAAGAATACTCCAAGTATGTCAGAAGGCTACAACTACTGTTTTATACCACTTTGGATTGCCCTTAATTTTACCTTTGTTTTAAGTTAGCTAATTGCCGCTGTCTGTACAGTAGTGCACCCAAGTCTTTGTTTTCATATTTATGACAGTTAGCTTTTGCATAGAATTAGTGACAGATAAACCAAGTAATTAGTATCTACATGAAATCTGACAAGGTAAAATGTTGAGTTTAGAAAGTTTGGGCTATTTTATATGTAATAGTTGAAACTACTGTTTTCACTTATGTCAAGAAAAACAAAGATTCTTTTTTGCAGTTTGAAGTATTGGAACCCTGAAATCCTTTGAACCAAGTAAAAAAAAAAATCAAATATGGCTTGCCTAGATTTTTCTCTCCTGTGCTTTTACTTTTTTCCCCACTTGGTGGCACCTTCTGTTCATGTCTAAGTACTTTTCTCCCTTAGTTTAATTTTGTCCTTTCCCAGGGCCACGGTGAAATTAACAAATGTTTTTGCTCTTATAAGGTTAATTTATTTAGGATACTTAACATTATTGTGGTCAGCGTTTTTTTAGTTAGTATAACATGTTCTAGAAGACTTTGTAGAAAAGTATGGCACCAAGTGGTAGGGGATTGCTTGGAGGTGATTGAGAGGAATAAAGGGTAATTCATAGCTTTGAGGTTTGAGTGGTTGGACAGATGGTGATGTCCTTTGTTAGAAGGGTAGGATAGGGGTAGGCAGGGGACGACTGGAATCATGCTTCTTTTTGGGGGGATGTACTAAGTTTTAGATACTGTCAGAAATCCAAGAGAATAGATATGTCAAGTCAACAGCTGGATATATGAATCTGGAGCTTAGAAAGAATTAGCCAGCAGAGAATGAGAAGTAGCCAGCAAGGGAGGGGAGGGCAAAAGAGACTAGCCATTTCAACAAAGATGGGAAGGCTAGTTGATTGTTGCTGAGAGATTGAGTAAGAGAGGGACAGAGAAGTATCCTTGTCGATTTGGCAGTGTGAGCTTCATTGAATCTAAATGGAATCTGTTCTTGAAAAAAAATGAGGAGATCAGAAAAATTTACAGAATTTGGCAAGGGAGTGAGGATAAGCTACATAACTTCCTAAGAGACAAACACTGTCAACATTTGGCATATTTCCTTCAGTCCTCTTAAGTAATTTTTAATGTAAGTATTGTGCTTATAATCATACACAGTTTTATTTTCTTTTTCTCAATATTCACAATTTTCCACATTATTAAGACAAGCACAATTATCATTAAAAAATTTTTTAATTGAAGTATCGTTGATAACACAATCTTAATAAGTGACTGAGTGATATGTATGAGAATGTTTCATCAACTAAATTTAGATGCAGTAATAATAATTTTAGTATTGTGAATATTTTCACCTCAAAAAATAACTGAGTTTAAAGTCTTTCATATTTCTTTTTTGAAAAATTGAAAAAATCTTTGGCATTTCTGTGCTCAGTGATGTTAAATGAAAACAGCTGAAACATGAATATTATGGTCAGAAGCCAGCCTTGATTCCCAAAATGAATAATGTATACTATCCAAAGAGAAGAAAGATTCAGAGCTGCTTGCATTGCAGTTATTTAGTAATGTTTTATTTCTGGGAATTTTCTGAAAGGGAATATTAAACTTCCTTCTTTGTTATTAATACCAATCTTTTTATATTATGTGAATATTTGAAAAATACTATCTTAAAATGATAATGCTGTATCTACTTGAGTAAGAGCAATTGTAGCATCAATTAAATAGTAGCTAAACCAAGAAGAGATAAATCAAAATTCCTTTAAAACACATGCGATGTTATGCTACGTTGTGGGTGTTCAGGACCCAGCTGCTCTGAGCTTAGTCAGACCTGCGGGTGACTCCACATCGCTGGGCAATCATGGCGTGAGCCTCCTTCCTGGGGCCCTGAGGATCCACGGGATCTCCTGACACATCTGGGCCTCTGTGGGGTGTGGGTGGAGCAAAGGAGCCCCTTGGGAAAGGCTGGGAGTTTGGCTCGGCGCTGGCCAGCATTTGTCTGTTGGGATCATTTCCTTTTCTTAGCTCCTTGACGTTTCTCTGTCAACACAGCTACCATCCTGCTTTCTTGAGCCTTTTTGATAATAGGAATTGTCTCTCTCTCCAATCTTTGTTGATGTCTTTGGCCATCTTCTTGCAAAAGTTGTGAATCTGTTGTGTGGAGTTTATGTTTCTACCCCTGTTGGGAAGTTTCTTCTTGATTTCTAGCAGTGCATTTCCTCCCCAAACAATTTCCTCTGAAGTTGTATGATATGTTCTTGGTGTAATTCAAGCACAGTTTGAAGCTTCAGCTTTAGCTGCTGAATTCCACTTTAAGGCTGTGAATTTTCACACTGCAAAAATGCTTCCTCAGTTTAGAGATTTGTTTGTCCTATAAACTCTTCATTTGTTTTCTTTCTTCCCACAGTTGTCTGGCTATTTCTTGATTTTCCTCACCAGTGACATCCTTCAGGTCAATTTCTGACCAGTGGATGGGGTGTTCACCATTTTCCCTCTTCTGCTTGACTTCAGTCCAGGTGATCTAAGTGACCTCAAAGGACATAAGGCAAGGGGTTCGTCTGTAGGTTTTCAGCCAGTGATATTAACTGGCTGACTTTTATCTTTTAGGACCAGCTCCATTTCTGTGTTCGACTGCTCCAGCCTCTTTCTCCTCCTTTTCCTGGACTGTCTGCTTCCATCTCTCAGTTTCTTGGTTGAGCAGTTAGGGACTTTCTGGAAGATGAGTGTTTTCATTCATATGACCCATTATTTTTTTGTTATTGTTAAGGTATTATTGATATACACTCTTTTCACATGAAAAAACAATGTGGTTACTACATTTACCCATATTATCAAGTCCCCACCCATACCCCAATGCAGTCACTGTCCTTGGGTGTAGTAAGATGCCACAGATTCACTGTTTGCCTTCTCTGTGCTACACTGCTTTCCCCATGATGATCCATTATTTTCTTCTCCATCCTTCTCTGTTGCTTTTTAAGGTGGAGGGTTTTTTTTATCAGTCACTTGGGAAAATTTAAGGGACTGGCTCTTCTGTACCTTTTCCAGAAAGTCAGCAGTATCCTGAAGTGACAACCTGCTCAGGTTTGTATTATTGCTGACAAGCACAAGGTTTGTAACATGAGAGGACTTGTCTCTACCCCAGGCAGCCTGAGGGTGTCATTGGTCCAATATTCTCACTACATGTTCCACAGATTTCATTGAGAGCAGAACAACTTTTGCCTAGTGTCTTCACACTTAAAACATGTTGTCTCTTTACTATCAAAACCTTCACCCTAGTACATACCAGGATCTCCCAGAGAAAAGCCAAGGAGACCTGGGAGGTATCCAAGCTTTTAGAAATCACCAGAAGAGCATCCCACAGGTTCTGCAGGATCAGGTGGAAAGCTGATCCAGTGGCAGGCAACAGGCCCTCTGTGCCTGAGTAGGGCTCCACAGCTCTGCCTCCAAGTGCCAGTGTCCTGTGGACCACAGCTGACTGCTCAGAACCCTTTGGAGTTTCCTTCTCTAAGGTAAATAGGTGCCTGACAACCAGGGCAGATCAGTTGGGCTAGGGGAGGAGCAGGCCAGCCAGGTTCTAGAAAAAAGTTCTCCCTAACTTTGCTCTGAAATAGTGAGCTCAATTATATAGACCCTGGGGGAAATGGAAGGAGTTGATAGGAGCCTGGGGCCCCACAGAAAACCTAGGGGTCAAAACACGGTCAGGCTATGTCCCTTTCTGTGCCCAAGAGGAAGTCAAGGCAGAGTGGTGGGGCCCCATTCCCAGGTAAGGCTCATTTTTCTGATTTAATTTCCTTCTGCTGCAGGGAAGCCTGGTGCTGCCCACAGAGTTTCTAGAGATTTCCCTCCTCTGAAGCACCCTCCCTTTATGTTTTGTCATAGTAGGCAGGCAGAGGCACAGGACTGAAGGGTGTCCCCAGAGACATTAACTAAGAGACCAAGATTCCAATCCTAACAACTCAGAAGAAATCAATTAGATCTGGCAGGGGCTTACAATTCATGGATATTCTGTGGAGCCAGCATGTTCCTGAAAGGGGGTGACTGCTTCCAGGTGACCCAGAAGCCCAGGCTCCTCCCATCATGTGGCCCTCCATCTTCAACCCATACCTCCCATTATTTTTATCTCTTATTTTTTACTTTTTGCTACCAAATTAGCAAAGATTTTTATTTTTTTTAATTTATTTATTTTTAATTGACGTATATACAACATACAACATTATATTAGTTTCAGGTGTACAACATAGTTATTTGACATTTATATACATTACAAAACTCTCAACATGGTATAATATAATAGACTGTTGAACAACATGGTGTTAGGTTTGCTGACCCCCATGCAGTCAAAAAATCCACATACAGCTTTGACTCCCCAAAACCTTACCACCTAATAGCGTACTATTGATTGTGTGGTAGTAAATGATGAAATAGACTGTTAATCTGTATATATTTTATGTATTCATGACATATCTAACTTTCTCTTGGTTTTTTCAATATTTCTAGGCTACGTGAACCATCATCTGCCTATTTTTAAAAATTGTCACATCTTCAAAAAACTTTCCAGTATGTATGTATTTTTTTAAAATCCATTTCATTTATAAGTGAACCTTTGCAGTTCAAACCCATGTTCAAGGGTCCACTGTATAGTTACCATCTGTCACCATACAAAGTTATTACAATATTATTGATTATATTCCCTCTGCTATACTTTACATGCCCTGTGACTTACTTATCTTTTAACTGGAGGTTTGTACTTCTTAATCCCCTTCATCCATTTCACCTATCCCCCCACCTCCTCCTTCCTGGCAATCACCAGTTTGTTCTCTGTATGAGTCTGTTTCTCTTTTGTTTGTTATGTTCTTTAGATTCCACATGTAATTGATATATAGTATTTGCCTTTCTCTGACTTATTTCACTTTGCATAATACTCTCTAGGTTCATCCAGGTTGTCATGAATGATAAGATTTCATTCTCTTTTTATGGCTGAGTAATATTCCAGCATGTGTGCATCTGTGTACTACATGCTCTTTACCAATTCATCTATCTATGGACACGTAGGTTGCTTCCATATCTTAGCTATTGTAAATAATGCTGCAGTAAACATAAGGTGGATGTATACTTTCAAATTAGCGTTTTCATTCTCTTCAGGTAAAAAACTAGAAGTAGAATTACTGGGTCTTATGATACATCTATTTTTAATTTTCATGGAACCTCCATACTATTTTCCTTAGTGGCTGTCCCAATTTACATTCCCACCAACGTTGCACAAGGGGTTCCCTTTTCTATGCATCCTTGCTAACACTTGATATTTCTTGTCTTTTTGATACTAGCCATTCTGATTAGTGTGAGGTGATGTACCCTTGTGTTTTTGATTTGCATTTCCCTGATGAGTAGTGATGTGGAGCATCTATTCATTTGTCTGTTAGCCATCTGTCTTCATTGGGAAAATGCTTGTTCAAGTACTCTGCCCACTTTCAAACAGGATCGTTTGGTTTTTAGATATTGGTAAATACCAATTTTTAAGTCTGTTTTCATTTGATTTTTGTGATTTTTAAAGATCTGTTTTATATGGCATATGTTTTAATATCTTAAATTTCCTGTTTGGCTTTTATTCTTTCTTAACCAAGACATCTCTCCATTTTGGACTTTCAGCAGCTGACAACCTCAAACCAAGGGACCATTTAAATAATGTATTATATTTTTCAAAGAAGGAGAAAGTCTTCCTCGTTCTTTGACACTTTTTCCTCTTATACAACTGAAAATAGAATCAACCACTTGCAGGATTTATTTCCTTTGAGATGTGTTGTAATTGTGATTTAATATCTTTGTTTTCAGTTTGTTTGACACACTTCAATATATTTGAGTACTGAATTTTTCCCAAAATGGAGTATATTTTCATAATAAGTATTTATCTCTTTTGTATTTGAAGCTTTTTCCCTTTCTGTCAGTTTCTTTATTTGTAGTCTCACTGACTTTGTCATCAAGTTTAAATAATTGTCCTTTAAGATAGTAACAGTGACATAAATTGGAAGTGGGTCTAATGCCAGCTGCCACACAGTTTTCTAGACAATGCTGTTAGTACATTGGCATCTTTAATGAGTTGGAATAAAAATGACCTGGGAGAAAAATATGTTTTGCAAAAATTCTTTTGATGTGGAATTCTAAAAGGTATGATTTCTTTGGCCTTTATTTAATAATCATGATAACAGAAGGGTTATATTAACCTAGCATTGTCTTGTTTCCTTTATTTCTCTATAGTGCCATAATGAGAATAAATGATCATTTACTCATTCCCTGACTCTTGTCTATAGCTTAATAGATACACATTTTCAGATTTTATGTATTTTTGTAAACAAAAACTTCACTTTCTTGATAATTTTCTGTGACTCCATGAAATTGTCAATTCCTCACTTAAGTAACTGAACAGGCATATATATACTTTGGACTCTGGTTCCTTAAATATTTTAACCTTCGGGGGTCTGGACAGCAGTTATTTGAATAAAATTTTTCTTGTTTTTATTCAAAAAATTAGTTACTTAAGCTGCCTCAGTAAAGTAAAAGTTAAATACTTCTGCTGTACCTTAAGTTTACATAAAGCCCCATGATAAGTAACAGTCTTGGTTTTGGCAGTGAATCCGTCTCCCCACCAGCATCTCCCAGTGGGAGAGCTTGTGTTACTGGGTGGGGGTTATTGGTCCGGGTCGCTTCCACTGATCCCCAGGTTCCTTTGGGGTTGTAGGAGAGTCACCAGCCCAGTATGTATAGATTTCTTCATTCTTCATCGTGTTAGCTGATCATGACAGAATGACCTCTAGACACAAATATAGCAGCAGTAATAATAATTTATCTCTATGCTTAGTGATTTTAGCCAGTTATCTAGCTATACAGCTATCAATTCCTGCTAGCAAATATCTTTAAACTTACATAGCAACATAAGTTTTTCTCATTAATTTTAGTCTTAGCTATTTTACTGAAACCTCTTCTACTTGCCCTTTTCTCTGTGGCTGGGCAATTCTTTTTTTTTTTTTTTTTTTCTTGAGGCTGCAGTTGTATGCGTGTCTGCTCATTCCTTTTTCCCATAGGGGCCTGTCTTGTGAACTTCTGACTCTGCGGGATCTGCTGTGAATCTCTCGTCCCTTTTCCCTCACAAACCCAGCTTGCTCTTGGTCCCTGGGACTCTGAGTCGTCCTTTCTCTGTCATTAGCAGTGCACCACGGGTCTCTTTCCTTTGTACTCTATGCACCCAGCTTCCTTTGAAATTAAATTGTTAAACACTTAAAACTGAAGTTCTTATGAACTTTGGACTGTGAGTTAATATTTTTACTATAACAAATCATATGTTGTATAGTTGTAAGACTTAAGCTTGAATTTAAGGTACATGCAGAGACATTCTTCTTCAGCAGGAGCCTCACTGGATTTAAACTAGAATTTCATGAGCCAGAGCAAATGAGCATACTAAGGTTCTAGAACCAGTCTCCGGCATCTAATAGCAACTCTGTATTTCATCAATTCTAAAACACATTTTTATATCTAAAAGTAGGATACACATAATCAATAGTGGCATGATTTAATTAGAAGCATTTTCTTTCTTAGGGATACATAAAATAATGGTATATCTTAAAATTGATGGTGTTCTAGATTTGATGAAGTACAGTGACAGTAATTGGAATAGTTAACATTTGTTAAATACCTACTATGCACAAGAGTTTTCTAGGTGCCTTATGTGTATTATTATCTCATTTAATCCTTATACCATCCTGAGAAATTAAGGATGCTCAGATGAAAAAACTAAAGCATAGAAAAGTTTAGCTAGTAAGTGATGGCACTGAGATTTGAGCTTAAGAAACAAAATACTCCTCTTCTTTTTTGTCTTTAAAAAATTCTTTTTCCTTTTTAATTGTGATAAAAATACATAAAAGTTATCATCTTAACGCTTTTTAAGTGTACAGTTCAGAGTGTAAAGTGTATTCACATTGTTGATAAACAGCTCTCCAGAACTCTTTCATCATGCAAAACTGAAACTTTTTAAAATTGGAATATCATTGATATACAATCTTATATTGGTTTCAAGTACACAATGCAGTGATTCAACAGTTACCCATGTTATTAAATCCTCACCCCCACTAGTGTAGTTACTATCTGTCAGCATAGGAAGATGTTACAGAATCATTGGCTACATTCTCCATGCTGTACTACTATCCCCATGACCAGCTTATATTAAGATTAAGAAATTTTGTGCCCCTTTATCCCCCTTACCCTCCCCACCTACTCACTCCAGCCCCTTCCCCACAGTAACCAACAGTCACTTCTCAGTGTCTATGAGTCTGTTGCTCTTCTGTTCATTTTTCACATTCCCCAAATAAGTGAAATTATGTGGTGTTTGTCTTTCTCTACCTGGCTTATTACACTTAGCATAATACCCTTTAAGTCCATCCATGTTGTTGGAAATGGCAGGGTTTTTTTATGGCTGAATAATATTACTTTGTTTTTATGTACGACATCTTCTTTAGCCATTCATCTGTTAATGGACACTTTGGTTGCTTCAGTATCTTTGCTATTATAAATAATATGGCAATAACCATAGGGGTGCATATATCTTTTCTAATCAGGGGTTTTTATTTGGATAAATTTATAGAAGTGGAATTACTCAGTCTTATGGTAGTCCTATTTTTGTTTTTTGAGGAACCTCCATATTGCTTTCCACAGTGGCGGCACCAATTGACATTCCCACCAACAGTGTAGGAGGGTTCCCGTTTCTCCACATTCTCGCCAACACTTGTTATTTCTTGTCTTTTGAATGGTGGCCACTCTAACTGACGTGAAATGATGTATAATTGTGGTTTTTGACTTACATTTCCCTGATTATTAGCAATGTGGAGCACCTTTTCATGTGCCTATTGGCCATCTGTATTTCTTCTTTGTAGAGATGTCTGTTCAGGTCCTCCACCCATTTTTTAACCAGGTTATTTGTTTCTTTGGTGTTGAGGTGTATGAGTTCTTTATATATTCAAAATAGCTCCTCTTAATCCTCCTTCCACTGCTGTACTGCCTCTTCATAACTGTCTTATTTTTCTCCTTTAGGCATCGTTGGCTTCACTGTATGACTGATGATCCTCCAACAGTAAAACCACCTACTGCTCGTAAATTCATGTGGACAAACCATAAATTCAATCTGAGTGGCACCCCAGAACAATACGTACCTTATTCTACCACTAGAAAGAAGATTCAACAATGGGTCCCACCTTCAACATCTTGCAAGTAAAGACAGTGAAAAATAATTTAAACATATGAAACATGGAGCTTTTCATGTAATTGCACTTTTGCTGCTTACTGTTGATTAAAATTGTTTGATTAAGCAATGTCTTTGGTGCCGTCTTGCCTGTACCTTTGTCATTTATCAGCTGCAAAATAGACACTTACAGACATGGGTAACTGTAGGAGCCTCCTGTTGGGGTGGCTACAGTCGTTGTGTCTGCGCTCCCTTACCTCATTCCATAGCTTATTGGTAGGAAAGGTCTCAAAGCTGAACTGAGCCAAAAAGATTTTCTATCTCTTTTTCTTTCCTACTCAACAAAATCAACCTTATTTGTTTATAAGAGGAGTTTATATTTGAAAATTTTTATGTTTATACAGATAATACTGTTTTTCCCAGTTTGAAACTTTTTTAGTGTGCATAAAGGATCTTTCCCTGTACAGAAGTATTTTTTTTAACATTCTTGGTCATTAATATTTTTTTAATTAGAATATATTGATGTACAATATTATATTGGCTTCAGATATACAACATAGTGATCTGATAATTTTATGTATATATATATATAACTAAATGCTCACCATGGTAAGTGTAGTTAAACCTGTTACCATACCAAGATATTACAATATTAGTGGTCATAGTCTCTGTGTTATACTTCCATTCCTATGCCTAATTTATAATTAGAAGTTTATACCTCTTTATCTCCTTCACCAATTTCACCCCCTATCCTCCCCCTACTTCCTTCCTCTAAGGTAACCAAAGTCTTGTCAGTATTTATGGGTCTATTTCTTTTTTGTTTGTTTTTTTCTTTAGATTCCACATGTAAGCAAAATCATAATTGTATTTGTCTTTGACTTACTTCACTTAGCATGGTACTCTCTGGGTTTATCCACACTGTAGCAAATGAAAAGTTTTCCTTCTTTTTTATGTCTGAGTAATATTCCATTGTGTATATGTACCACATCTTCATCCACTCATCTATTAATGGACACTTGGGTTGCTTCCATATCTTGGCTATTGTAAATAATGCTGCAGTAAACATAGGTATGCATATATCTTTTTGAATTGGTGATTTTGTTTTCTTTGGGTAAATTCCCAGAGGTGGAATTGCTGGGTCCTATGGTATTCCTATTTTTAGTTTTCTGAGGAACCACCATACTGTTTTCCACAGTGGCCAGACCAATTTGCATTCCCACCAACAGTGCAGGAGGGTTCCCATTCTCCACATTCTCACCAGCACTTGTTATTTCTTATCTTTTGGATGGTAGCCATTCTAACTGGTGTGATGTAATACCTCATTGTGCTTTTGATTTGCCTTTCCTTGATGATTAGTGATGTGGAGCATCTTTTCATATGCCTGTTGTCCATCTCTCTGTCTACTCCGGAAAAATGTCTATTCAGGTCCTCCATTTTTTAATTGGGTTGTTCTTTTGGTGCTGAGTTTTATGGGTTATGTATTTTCGATATTAGCTACTCATTGGATATATCATTTACAAATTCTTCTCCCGTACAGTACATTGCCTTTCATTTTGTTCATGGTTTTTTTTGCTATACAGAAGCCTTTTAGTTTGATATAGTCCCACTTGCTTATTCTTGCTTATGTTTCCCTTTCCCAGGGAGACATACCCAGAAAAAAATTACTCATGCTGATGTTGAAGAGATTCCTGCCAGTGTTTTCTTCTAAGAGTTTTTGTTTCATGTCTTAACATTTAGGTCTTTAATCCATTTCGAGTTTACTTGTGTATAAGGTGTTTGTGATCCAGTTACATTCTCTTGCATGTAGCTGTCCAGTTTTCCCAATCCATTTATTGAAGAGACTATGTCTTTTCCCTGTTGTATATTTTTGCCCCCTTTGTCATATATGTATGGGTTTATTTCTGGGCTCTCTAGTCTGCACCATTGATCCATGTAGCTATTGTGCCAGTACCATACTGTTTATTTTAATCACTGTAGCTTTAAAGAATAGCTTGAAACCAGGAAGCATGATACCCCCAGTCTTGTTGTTCTTTCTGAGGATTGCTTTGGTTATTTTGGGTCTTCTGTTGTTTCACATTAATTTTAGGATTATTTGCTGTAGTTAGTTCATTGAAAAATCCCTTGGTATTTTGATGGGGATTGCATTGAATCTGTAAATTATTTTGAGCAGGATAGCCATATTGGCAATATTAATTCTTTCTATCCATTAGCTTGGGATACTTTTCCATTTATTTGTCTCTTTCAATTTCTTTCATCAATGAATTACAGTTTTCAGAGTACAGGTCTTTCACTTCCTTGGTTAGGTTTATTCCTTGGTATTTCATTCTTCTTGAGACAGTTGTAAATGGAACTGTTTTCCTGATTTCTCTTTCTGCTAGTTCATCATTAGTATAGGAATGCAACAGATTTCTGAGTATTAATTTTGTATCCTGCAACTTTTCTGAATTCAGTTATTAGTTCTAATAGTTTTTTGGTGGAGTCTTTAGGGTTTTCTATATATAGTATCATGTCATTTACAAATAGCGACAGTTTTACTTCTTCCTTACCAATTTGAATAAATTGCCTTTTCTTTTACTTTATTGCTATAGGTAGAACTTCCAGTACTGTGTTGAATAAAAGTGGTGAGAGTGGGCATCCATGTCTTGTTCCTGATCTTAGAGGAAAAGCTGTCAGCTTTTCATCACTGAGTATGATGTTAGCTGTGGGCTTGTATATGGCCTTTATTATGTTGAGGTATGTTCCCTCTATGCCCACTTTGTTGAGAGTTTTTAGCATGAATGGATGTTGAGTTTTGTCAAATGCTTTTTCAGTTTCTTTGAGATAGGGTTTTTATCCTTCTTGTAATGAGGTGTATCACATTGGATGATTTGCAGATACTGTACCATCCTTGCATCCCTGGAATAAATCCCACTTGGTAGTGATGAATGGTCCTTTTGATGTATTTTTAAATTCAGTTTGCTAGTATTTTGTTGAGGATTTTTGCATCTGTGTTCACTAGGGATATTGTCTGTAATTTTCTTTTTTTGTAGTGTCTTTGGTTTTGTTTCAGAGTAATGCTGGCCTTGTAGAATGAGTTTGGAACTATTCCCTCCTCTTCTACTTTTTATAATACTTTAAGAAGGATAGGTTGAATGTTTCATAGAATTTACCCATGAGGCTATCTGGTCCTGGAATTTTGTTCATTGGGAGTTTTTTGATTACCAATTCTATTTCATTACTAGTAGTTCTGTTCAGATTTTCTGTTTCCTCCTGAGCCAGTCTTCGAAGGTTGTGTGTTTCTACAAATTTATCTATTTCTTCCAGGTTGTCCAAATTATCGGCATATAATTATTTGTAGAATTCTCTTAAAATTCTTTGAATTTCTGTGGTGTCAGTTGAAACTTCTCTTTTTTTCACTTCTGATTTTGTGGCCTCTCTTTTTTCTTGGTAAGTCTCACTAAGTTTATCTTCTTGAAGAACCAGCTGTTTTTTTTCATTGATTTTTTTTCTACTGTTTTCGTCTCTTTCATTTATTTCTGTGCTGATATTTATAATGTCCTTCCTCCTACTAACTTTGGGCCTTGTTTGTTCTTCTTTTTCTAAAAGTTCCTTTAGTAGAAAGTCTAGATTGTTTTGAGATTGTCCTTGTTTCTTGAGGTAGGCCTGTATTGCTATAAACTTTCCTCTTAGAACCATTTTTGTTGCATCCCACATATTTTTGAACCATTGTTTCGGTTTTCATTTGTTGCCATGTATTGTTTGGTTTCCTCTTTGATCTGTCCCTTGATCTATTGATTATTCAGAAGTATGTTATTTAGCCTCCATGTGTTTGTATTTTTTTCAGTTTTTTTCTTATAATTGATTTCTAGTTTCATACCATTGTAGTTTGAAAAGATGCTTGATGCAATTTCATTCTTCTTAAATTTAATGAGACTTGTTTTGTGTCCTAATATATGATCTATTCTGGAAAATATTCCATGTGCACTTGAGAAGAACGTGTGTTCTGCCACTTTTGGGTGGAATGTTCTGTGTATTATCTATTAAGTCCATCTGGTCTAATGTGTTGTTCAGTGCCAATATTTCCTTAATTTTCTGTTTGGATGATATATCCATTGATGTGAGTGGGATGATAAAGTCCCCTACTGTTACTGTGTTACTGTCAGTTTCTCCCTTTAGGTCTGTTAGTGTTTGCTTTATATGCTTAGGAATGCCTATGTTGGGTGTATAGATATTTGCAATTATATCCTCTTGGACTGATTTCTTTATTATATAATGTCCTTCATCTCTTCTTACTTTCTTTGTTTTGAAGTCTATTTTGTTGGATATAAGTATTGCTACTTCAGCTTTTGTTTGTTCCTATGTGCATATAGTTTTTTTTTCCATCCCTTCAGTTTCAGTCTTCAAAGTGAGACACTTGTAATCAGCAAATAGATGGGTCTTATTTTTTTACCCATTCATTCATCCTGTGCCTCTTAATTGGAGCATTTAGTCCATATACATTGAAAGTAATTACTGATACGTATGTACGAACTGCTATTTTGTTAAATCTTTCCCGGTTGTTTTTTTCTTTTCTGATCCTTTCTTCCTCTAGGGCTTTATGAATTTCTGTAGTGTTATGGTTGTATTCCCTTCTTTTTCCTTTTTTCTCTGTTATAAGCTTTTCATTTGTCATTACCATGGTGTTCCTATGTGACATCCTTTGAATATAACAATCTGTATTAAGCTGATGGTCACTTAACGTTTGAACTCATTATAATGCTACATTTGTTTCTTCCCCTCTACATTTTATGTATATGGTATCTTCTTTTACATTATTTATATGGTATCTTTTTATTTTGTGATTCCCTTAGCTAATTTTTAGATGTAAGTGATTTTACTGCTTTTGATTTTGTGACTTCTATACTAGCTTTTAAGTAATTGGTCTACTACCTCTGCTCTGTTTGCTTTAAGAGTGAAAATTTTTCACTTTCTTAAGTTTTTTTCTTCTAGTTAGAGTCTTGTCTTCTTCAAGAAGTCCCTTTCTAACATTTCTTGGAAGGCTGGTTTAGTAGTGGTGAATTATTTTTAATTTATGTTTTTCTGTGAAGTTCTTTATCTCTCCTTCAATTCTAAGTGATAACCTTACTGGGTAGAGCATTCTTGGTTGGAGGTTTTTTCCTTTCAGCACTCTGAGTATATCAATGTCCCTCCTTTCTGGCCTGTAGAATTTCTGCTGAAAAATCAACTGAGAGCCTTGTGCAATTTCCGTGTAGGTAACATGATGTTTTTCTCTCACTGCTTTTAATATTCTCTTTGTCTTTGATCTTTTAACGTTTTAATTATTATGTGTCTTGGTGTGGATCTCCTCTGCTTCATCTTATTTGGGGATCTCTCTGATTGCTAGACCTGGATGTCTGTTTCCTTCTGAGATTCCTATAATGTGAATATTAGGACATTTGATGCTGTCCCAGAGCTCTGTTAACCTATCCTTAATTCTTTTAGTTTTTTTCTTTCTGCTGTTCATCTTCAGTGCTTTCCATTACTCTGTTGTCCAGGTCATGGCTCTGTTCTGTATCGTCTAATCTGCTGTTGATTTCCTCTGGTATATTTTTTATTTCTTTTATTCTTTATCTCTGATTGGTTCTTTTTCAGATTTTCTGTTTGTTGGAGTCCTCCCTGAGCTTATCCATTCTTTTTTCAAGTCCATTGATCATGTTTATAACCATTGCTTTGAATTCTTTTATTAGGTAGATTGGTTACCTCTATTTCATTTAGGTTTTTTTCCTGAAGTTTTGTCTTGTTCTGTCATTTGGAGCATATTCCTCCGTCTCTTCGTTTTGTTTGAGACTCTGTGCTTGATCTATGAATTAGTCTAAAGGGTTACCTCTCCCGTTCTTGAAAGGTTGTCTTTGCATAGGAACGTCCCCTGGGTAGATTGTATGTACCTGGTGGTTTCAGCTGACTGGAGGCTCTGAGCATGAGATAGGCATGCCCTGGTTCCAGATCCCAGATAGGCAACAGGCTGGGCCCTCTCTGGCTGGGTGACTGGGTGTGGAGGGGCACTGTCTGGGGGTCTCTCAGGCATCACTTGGGCCACACTAATATGAACTCAGGATGAACGGTGCCATCTGGAGGTCTGGTTTGGCACCTGGCTGGGGCCATGCAATGGGGTGGCCAGGACAGAAGGAGCATGGGCACAGCGATCTGTGTGAGCATCAACTCTCGTCCCACTTTGGTGGGACTGCTGGACCTCTGATGTGTGTTTGGGTGTGGGCCGTCACATCTGGAGCTAATGTGTTCACTCTGACCCTGTTCTTGTCCCCACTATCAGTGTGTGGGGAGAACGTAAAAATGGTGTTCGTCCTTTCCCCATCTGCACAAGCAGCTCTGCGGGGGCCATGTAAATGATGTCGCTCACCCTGCTCCCCTCCACACTAGCAGAGTCTAGAGGAATGTAAACAATGGGGCTCACCAGCTTCTCTGGTCCCCAAGAGAGTAGCAGTTCCCGTGCTATTTGGTGGTTGGGTCTAAACACTCCACTGACAGCTTCTTTTTTTCTTTGCCCTAGGGCAGATGAATCTGTGCTCCAGTCCCTCCTGTGGTCCCACTAGGGCAGGGCCGCACTGGGGGTGGGGCTCCCTCCATTACTGTGTCTCTGTCTCACCTGCCATTTTTTAAGGTGGTCTTTTTATCTCTCATTGTGCAGGTGTTCATTCAGACCTCTGTTCTTTGGAATGAATTGCTTTATGTAGGTGTAGATTCAGCATGTATGTGGGAGGAGGTGGGCTCAGGCTGTTTCTGTGCTGCCTTCTTGGACCCACATGAGGGCACTTTTAGTTTGAGCAGATTTCTCCCCACCCTGTGCCTTTAACTATCCTATTCCCATACCTTGGCACTACCAGTCTGTTCCTTTGCCCTCATGGAGAGTCGGCCAATTAAATGAGAGTGAAAGAACCTAAGCCTGGCTTATAGCTGTTGTTGAACAGTATGCACTACCAGCTGGAAGTGTCCTATTGTAAACCACAGCCCCTATTCACAGTTATCTTGAACAGCAGAGAACAAATTTCAGAAGGCAGGATTTCAAGCAGTCATGTAATTTTACCATGTAGTTTGACTTGGGGGAAACGACCGGAGTCGAGCTCCATAACCAGTCACTGGCTGGCTGGTTAGAGACTTGAGAAGGGCAGCCTTGAAACTGGTGTGAAGGTTTTGGGGAGGGCTTTGCAAATGAACCTGGACAATTGGACCAAGAAGATTTAGGACAGAGCAGCCAAGTGCTTACAGGGATCACCTCCAGAGACAAATTGTTGTCTCCGTGTCTGGGACAGCGTGCTGGCAGGTTCATTTCCTTGGACCTCCTCCGTTCTGAATGGAGCTATGATTTGTCTCTGTGCAAATAGGTGGTTATTCAGAATGTGGATTTGCTTTCCTTGCATGACATGCCTTGGCCAGGACTAACACTCATGGGTTCAGAATGCCTTTGACTTTTCCTACACAGGATAGTGGCCCCTGGCCAAGAAACTCACTTCACAGAAAAGAGGCAATGACCTGGTGTCTGTGTGAGTCTCTGCTTGTGTTCATGACTTGCCCCTATCTCTGTGACATCATCTTTCTCCTTTCTCCTTCTACCATCCACACCAGTATGCAGTCACACCAGCCTTCTTTCTTTTTTTTTTCAAACAGCCAGGTTCATTCTTGTCTTGGGGCCTTTGCACTTGCTGTCTTCTTCCTGGAATAGTGACATCTTTGTGCTGCTCCCTCTTTTGTATCATTGATGTCTCACTTTACCAATATCACCCCTCAACAATTTGTCCACCTAATCTAAAAGGTAGCTCCCTCAAAACTTCCTATTATTTTTTTAATTGTATTTATATAAATTTGCTTGCTTTATTTTCTTCATAGTACTTATTCCCTTTTGAGGAAAGGCATGAGCAAAATTATTCCAGTAAATAATCTGTGTGTTCAGCATTTACTGAACACCTACTCTCCACCTACTAAGGCACTATACATGTAGACAAAATGAAGCAAAACAGTATTAATCAGATTTTATAATTTTGCTAGAAGTGAGAAAGCAGTTTGAACAGCAGCAGACCTGAATAGCAAATTGTGAAATTTCTGGAAGTAAAAGATCTTGTAGGAAGTAACATTAAAGCATGCAAATAGTTATAAATAGGAAACCAAAAAGTTTTGTTGAGCAATTTTTATAGGAGAAAGAAAAAGTACACTAATTGCCATGATGCTGTGCTGTGTTTTCAGAAAGACTGGTGATTATTTCAAGGGTTTGTAATCACTTATGTGATCAGCTTACAAAGACCTCTAGGCCTGCTTCCCTGCTTTAAATCACAGTCTTACATATGAGAAATCTACTTATAATATTCCTTTAAAATATAAGTTAATTGAAACACACTGGTGCCAAGTGTCTATGAGTATGAAGTGTGGTTGCATTATAAGTGCACAGTAATCAAGCTACATTTGTCAGCTCTGGCTCCAGAAAGATAATATCTAAGACTTAAGGAAGTAATGATATTACAGAAATGGACATGTAGTGGTAGATTGTTCAGCAAACCCAATGGGACAGAACTGGCCTTAGTTGTTTCCTAGGCTGATGTCTGTGTTGATCCAGGCGTCCTTTCCCAGAGCTAAGGGGATGCACAAGGGTCACTGTGTTACACAATTCACTTACGTGAACACAGTGTGAATAGTGTCCCCTGCAGTTGTGCAACACATCCATTCTGGGTTACCTATCAGGATGTGTCTGGGAGAGAATCCAGTTCCTGGAGAGCCTGTGTCTGGATATCTGTTGTTTATGTTTGCCCAGGATTCCTTTTTCTATCTTCTGTCACAGAATCCTGATTTCTCGTGTGACTATCCTTCCCCTACTTTCAGTCCATATGGGTCAGTGGATTTGTATCTTTTCTCTAATTCTCAGAGTGTTGTACCCCACTAGCCTCAGAAATTGGTTCAGGAATAAGTGACCCAAGACAGGCCAATGAAACTCAAGTACTTTCAAACTCAAGGAGTTTAGTTGAAAATACTGGGAAATAGAGTTCCTCATTCCATGAGACTGGAAGCTTGGAGGATGTAAGCCAGGTGTGGCTGGGGAAGTACTACACCAAGGGAGGCAGCTGGAGAGTGAAGTCCATGCAAAGGAAAAGTGGAGCAAGAGAAGGAACAAGACAGATACCTACTTAGAGTATTTAACACCTGGCTCCAGATGTGCCTGAAGCTAAAACTTCCTTAGGCTTTTCAGTTACAAGAAGTGTTCAGTTTTCCTAACTTGTTCTTCTTCTGAATCTAGATTGACTTAGACTTCTTTTTGCAACTGAATGTCCTCACTGGTACAACATCCTTGTGACTTTATTACTTCTTTTCTATAGTAATGATATTTGTTATTCATACACACAATCTTTCTTATTAGATATAACCCTGATTATGATTTATAAATATGGGCCTATTTTAGCCAGTGGTGTTTGTTAGGCTTTATTACTGTGAGCTAATAAATAGCTTTCTTTTAAAAACTTGAAGTTTGTGTTAAGGTGGATGCATACCTTCCATGAAGTCTGTACATGTGCATTTGAAGATATATTCAGGTCTATGAGGTAAATTGCAGAATTTCCAGAATCTCCCACCTGGCCTTAGTTCATTTACATATCAAAGCCTCCAGGGCCGGAGGTAGAGAGATGACAGCCATTCTCTCCTCCCCTCTGTTCCTGGTATATGATTGGTCCGGTGTCTGCCAGTCACTAAGGACCTGCCAATGGAGTTCCTCCTGGAAGGGGCAGGCAGGAAGTAGAGAGTGCACTGTGGCTGCAGAATGTGAGTGGTGGTGGGATGAGACAGATGGGACTGGGCCTAGCTAGCAAATTCGAGCAAGCTATGAATAATAAAAAGCCTTTCTCCCAATCTACTTTTTCCCCTTATTTCAGTTTCACCAGTTTCATAGGAGATTTGTACCGGGCCAAGAACACCCTTTCCCCTGGGGCTACAAGGTCTTTAAATACCTGTATATGAGGGCTCCTCTGGATTATTCCAGTTAGAAAGTCTGCAGATTTGCAGAATGGCTGCAGGTAGCCTAGTCTTGAAACTTTGGGCCACAATAAATTGCTAAAAAGTGGATAATCATATTGATGTCACTGAATAATGCTTAGCATCAACCAATTTTAGGTGATTTATGATACTCTCTTCAAAGCAGTAGAAAGAGGATGAAAAATTATGTGCCATAAAATCTGCATACTAATTTGAAATTTAAATATTAAGTTACCATATTTTCTTATTTTTGAACAGCTATCGCTTTGTAGGTAGGATTAATAAATGCAATGTTAGGAGTTTCATCTAAGGCAACACAAATCACTAGAACTATTAACTCTTAACTTGAACAAGGTAGAAAAAAATTACTTATGGAAGAAGCAGTTGACCATATAAAACCATCCACACAATATATGTACATCTTACAAGTATCACCTAATCTAATAGGGCAATATTCAATCAAGGCTAAGCGAGGATGTCCTCTCTGAGGGGATGTGGTTGGTCCTAAGAATCTGGTTGGCATCTGTAGTTTAAAAAAGCATGTACAATTTTAAAACATAATTTTGCATTGCTAAAATGAACAAAACAATCTACCATATCATTTTCTAAATACAAACCCTAGTAAAATTAATGGCTATTAGGACATGTGAGTTAAAAAAAGATTGAGAATTGGTATCAACTGCTAACAGGTATGGAGTTTCTTCTTGAGGTGATGGAAATGTTCTAAAATCAGACACTAATGATGGTTGTACAATATTGTGAATATACTAAAAACTATTGAGTTATATATTTTGAAATGGTTTAAAATGGTTAATTTAATGTGATGCAACTTTTATCTCAATTTTTTATAAAAGATTAAGAAACTCAGTTCTAATGGGTTATTGATAGTAATTCTGTGTTCTCAGCATAAAAGAAAGTGACATTAACTCTTCTATAGATCCTCTTAAAAACAGTTCTGTCTCCTGGGCAAGCATCATATGATTATTCCATCTTTTGGCAATTGGGCTTAACATAGATCAAGTTGTGTCTCTTTCTACAAATTCCATTATCTAAAGGTAAGTACAGTGTGGCTTGAGGGTAGGTAGATAAGGTATGGAGAAAAAATCTGGAAGGTGAGTAGAAAAGAACGCAAGAAGGAGAAAGAGGGATAGGGAAGCCAAGTTCCTGAGCATTACAAGGCAACACAGAAGTTGGACAGCCAGTAGGGGAGCTGGAAGGCTGATCTGACCAGGATGTCCAGAAACTGGATTTCCATACCTCTGGCTTGGGGAGAACCGCAGTTAGGAAACTTTGGTTAGATTTCCTTAGAAAACCAATCTAAATGCCTTCAATAATAAGACTTTTAACAAAACACCTACTAAAGAAGCTGCAGTTAGATTTTAGTAATACGGTGTTTCTAAGTTCAGTGGCACAATGACGTTATCAAGAGCTCTGGGTTTTCCCAGCTCCCCACTCTGCCATCCTCAGCATGTTGATTGATTCTCTCAGTGTGGCTCCTTTCAGAGTCCTAAACTGTAATTCTGGGCACCACATACAGATGACAACATCCAGAGCTGAGAAAAGGGATGTCCTTGTCTTGCATCCTTTAAGGGGAGCACTAAAATCTTCCCAATTTTCAGCAGTCTTGTGTAGAATTGCATCTCATTCACATGTCTAAACCAGTCACTTGACAAGGATCAGGAGATGATTGTGTTTGGTTTATTTACCAACAATCATCCCCAGAGTCTGGTCAAGGACTCAGCCTTGTTGAAAGACCTGTAGGGTTAGCAAAGACTGGAGGAATAACTCTGGGTTAACATTAATGATATTTGTCATGGAGAACCCTAATCGAAGCTTGGTGGTGCCCAAATGGCTCTTGTGTTGTCATGATTAATATTCCACAGTGAAAAAAAGTGGCCTTGTCCACTGGAATAAATACTGTCCTACTGGGGCTTTGTCCAATACTGTAAAGACCTTTTGGACCAACCCCTCCATATTTTGAATTATGTACTTCTCTGTGACCTCAGATGACCTCCCTTACTTAAGTAGGCTTTACCAGAAAAATCTCAAAAAAAAAAAAGAAATCTCAAAAAGGTTTTTTGCATGTGGAGGCAGCTTGCCCTACAGGATGACCTGAATTTTTCAGTTTGAAAATTGAGATGGCCATTAATATTTGTCATATTGCTGTCTTGCACCAGTTCCCTTACTGTCCCCGCACCCTGAAATAAAATACGTAACTAATTTTCCATGGGTGAAGAACTAAGATATTCTCACATTTTCCCTCATAGGTGCTGCCTAACTTTTGTCCCAGTAACGGCTGCCTTGCCTTCATTTCTTTTTGGTGTCTGTTTGCTCATTGAGTTTGATGTTGGGATTTCTTTTAGAGCCCTGGAATCAACAACTCTTTCATTTTGCACACTGCGAAAGTGTCTGTGCTGTTCTTGGAGAACATTTTGGAATCTAAGAAATGAATTTCTTTGCCCAATTATATGGTGCATTTATACAATTTATAATTCAATAATTATTTCAGAACACTTAATATTAGCCTCCTATTTTATTAACAAACATCCTGCACAGTTTTGTTCTTCTCTCCAGCTTTGCTGAGTCAGAGAAGCATTGTGGTAGATTGGAAAGATAATTTGTTCTAAAGTGGACCTAAGCTATCCTAGAGCTTATTAACCATGTAGCTTTGAACAACAGTTTCTAGGAACTCAGTATCCTCATCTGTAACACAGGGATAATTAAACCCTTGTCAAGGAGTTGTCAGGTAAAGCATTTGATTTATGGTGGCCATGAGTAAGTAGTATTGTCATACCTTAACTATCTTTATAGACTCATAGGCAAAAGATGCAAAAACCTACCAGAAATTTTTAAATAATAATAATTTAGTTTACTAATTTACAGTACTTGAAAGCATGATTTAGTTTGTTTTATTTATTTTCAGTAGAATCATATAAATACTAACTAGCTCAACTGAACCTTATACTGTCGATAAAAATCACTATGCAAGAAGGACCTAGAAATATTTTTAGGTTATTTTATGCAGTGTTCCTTTAAGTTTTAATAAAAAGTCCATTTTGAATTATCATTTAACTGGTTAAAAATCTTTAATACATTTATTATATTCGGAAACAAAGTTAAAATATAACTATGATATTAACTTTTATCTTAATGGTACCTTCCTTTGTTTTAGTGGGAAATTTGGATTTGATATTTATAGAGATATGTAGCTAATGTCCCACCTCCTATGGTGGCTAATTGCAAATGATTTAGGAAAATCAAACCAAATTCATAGTACACTCCAGACAGCTGTGATTCTGTAACTTTTTTCCTTTGCCAAGACAACTTAGACAAGCTAGGCATAGTAGCAAGTTTGAAAATATCCTACTCTCATCACTGACTCAGTAAATGTGGTAGACATTTGTTCTTTGTCTGCTCAGTGCTAGTATTTTGTCTTTCTGAAAATAACATCCCTTTCCTTTGAGGAACGTCTCCTCCTTACCAGTCCTATTAACCAGAGTACCCCATCTCCTGCCCTTACACCAGGGGAGAGCATGTGACCCAGGCCCAGCCAATCCTAGAGCAATTCTCCAGGGCCCAGTTAGTGGCCCTGGAATAGGCACCAGGCTAAACAAACCCTTCCCTGGGATTTTTTTCTAAGAGAAACTAGTAGGGAAAGTGCTTTCTTCCCAGAACCACAAAAAAGCTCCAGGACTGTTGGTGGCCATGTTTTTAGCCTCAGGAAAAAAGCATAAGAAAATAAAGGTAACACCCACAGAAAAGCAGATACACACACACACACACACACACATACACACACACAATGGAGTATTACTCAGCCATAAAAAAGAAGGAAATCTTGCCATTCTCAATAATATGAATGGACCTAGAAGGTATTATGCCAAGTGAAATAAATCAGGCCGAGAAAGACAAAAACCATATGATACCAGTTATATGTGAAATCTAAAAAGCAAAACAAACAAAACAGAAACAGACTCGTAAATACTGGAAACAATCTGGTGGTTACCAGAGCACAGGGAGGAGTTGGGGGGCAGGCAAAAACGTTGAAGGGGATAAGAGGTACAAGCTTCCAGTTATAAAATGAATAAGTCATGGATATAATATATGGCATAGGGAATATAGCCAATTTTATAATGACTTTGTATGGTGACAGATGGTAACTAGACTTATCTGAGGATCATCTTGTGTTGTATAAAAACATTAAATCACTGATGAACACCTGAAACTCACAGTATATTGTATGTCAATTATGTTTCAATTAAAAGAAAAATTTTTTATGAGTCCCAGGTGTGTTAAGCCCCTGGTTTCTAGTTCTTGAGGTCCTTGGAACTACTTGATTCCTGTATGTCTGCCTTTGAATCTATGACTGTTCCTTCCCCCAAATTCCCTTTTTGCTCAAGCGGAGTTCAAGCTGACTTTCTTTCCTTGGCCCCGATAAATGCAGCAGGACATTAGTGTTCTTCAGTTGGTGCTTGCCTAGCAATAAGTGCTTCCCAAATTTATGAAGAAGAGGAGAGACTAATTTTTAATTTTAATGAGATATGATTGTTAGTGTCTCATTTAATCCTATGTTAAATAAGAATAAAGAGTAAATGTCATTTGTGATTAGATTAAAGTGATTTATTTGACAGCCTTCTACAACCTTCAGCTTTCTACAGACAGAATGGTTTTCTCTGAAGAAGGCCGTGGCTCCAAATCTGCACTTTGATGGAGCATTGTGATTTGGGGTCATTTTTATGAGGCCTCCTTTAGCTTAACAAAGCCTTTTGCTCTTCATCTGTGCAGCGTAACAGACAAAGCCTAATGGAAGGTCATTTTACGACTGCCAGTTTTGGTCTGACAGTTGGTACGCAGGCCAGGTTACTTCTGACTGTTTCAGTGGATCATTTGCTTCTACTCACGGTGCTTCCATCGCTTGACATTAATTTCTTTTCAGCTGTTGCTAGGATACACTATCTGCACCCATTCATCCTTTAGAATTACAGCCAATTCAAGCTCTTCCTGGCTTTTCTTGCAAAAGCAGAGCAATGTCAGAAGATCCCTATTCGATTAGGAGTGTTATTCGGGTCTGGGGGGGAGGGTAGGTTAGCCATGCAACTCAAATGTCAGTTAGGATCTTCCTGCTCCTTTAGATGTAGGTAGAGTGGACTCAGACTCTCCTTTCACATTTAAAGAAAGTCCAATAATCTACCCAAATTTGGGCTCTGGCTCCAGGTTCCCATTTCTGAAGAATCAGTCCATTCAATGGACTATATAATCCTACATGTTGTCCATTTCTATTCTACATCAACATATGTATAGAACTCAGCCCCTTCCCATAATTTACATCAAAAGTTATTCACAATACATATCTTAGTGATGAGCACACTTTAAATGGAAGGTTTGGGGTGAAAGATGGTCTTATATTTCAAAAAGGTTATCAATCTCAAAGTTAGTACCAGATATTCATAAATGTCCTTCTCCACTCTGCTATGTTTCTTGCTTCTCCTCTCTTCCCTTCTCTTTCCTTTTATTTCCTGCCCTGAGAAGGTAAAAAAAAAAAAAACAGGAAAATGAGTTTTCTCATTTTTTAATACCGAGTAATTTAGCTCTCATCTATCCTAAGCCCAATTTTCTACATAGCTAAAGATTTTGCTTTGTCGTTACCATGCATATGGGCCCAAATTACCAAAGAGTGGGTGTGGGGTTTGTTCGGTCTCACACCAGCACTTCTGGGGCTCTCTGTGCCCCAGGCTCTGTGCCAAGTGCTTTGCATGTTTTATCTCAGTAGTTCTCACAACCACCCTGTGAGGCATGTGCTGTTATTGTCTATATTACAGGTGAGGAGACAGGCACAGAAAGACAAATGGCTCTGCCTAGGGACATGTTCTTGAATTCAAGTTCCAGTCTATTCTATCAACCACTAGAAAGAAACCCAAGCCAGACGATTCAAACATGATGACCTCCTGGATTGCCCACCTTTGAACTTCTTTCCATTGACAGAGAATTAGCTAATCTCCATCTTTAACCATATTGTTTCTCGTCTCTGTTGCAAGCAGCTGAACAGAATTCCTAACCAGGACAGACCTATACTGGGGTTAAAGAAATAGAACTAGTTGTCAGTATTTAAAACAGGGAGATTACCATAATAATCCAGATTTCTGCTTTCTCTTGAAAAACAAACCTATGGACCCTGGGCCTGTATTACCCTTGGCAGCCATGTGTTGGAGCTCAGCAACTGTTGGATATCTCGTGTGTGTTACTGGCAGGCTTTTGAGGTTCTTTCACCTCCATTTTTGTCACTTTGTGCCCCCCAAGCTACCAGGCTGGTGAGCAGAAAGAGGGAGAGATTTTTTGAGACTGAGAAGGACCGTTGATGTGTCTCCTTTCTTCCCAATCTGGGTAACGGCCTGTGATGGGACCTTTGTAGATCCTGGAGGCTGCTGAGAGGGAGTTTCTTTGTCTCTTCGCTCAGGACTGAAGAGGGCGCCATCCTCTAACATGTCTGGAGCATGGCGGCCAGTGGTGAGGGCTGTGCAGGGGCGGTGGCGTTGGGGAACGTGATGAAAGCAGTGGGTAGCACCTGAAGCCCTGGTGTGAGCGTGAAGGGCCAGGAACCCAAGGCCTGGCAGTGGTGGCATTCCCTCCAAGACCAAAGGTGGTCCCACCTGGGGCCCTGGGGGGGATCTGGAGAACGTGAGAAGAAAACTTCCACGTGGGGTTGAAGAAGGAAGTGACTGACCCCTTAACTAGAATTTGAGAATCCAGACTTGAGATGCCACTCCTGGGAGTGAGAAAACACCTCCACTCCTAGAAGCACTGAAATGCCCTGCATGGCTGGGACCAGGACTGTTCCCCTGGAACTGGATCTCGTTTAGATGGTAACTAAATCAAAGTACGGAACAGAGGGTCAGCCTGGCCGTCCTCGGGGATTCCTTTACTGCTCTAATTGGGGCTGTTTACACAGCTGCTCATTAATACATGCATGTGTGCGTTTCCTCCCCTACCTCAGTGCACAGAGGATTTGTGTCTGCTTACAAAGAGAATGCCAAAAATCTTAAAGAATAAAATATAAGTACAATTAAAGGTTGACAGATATAGTGGTGGGTATAATTTTTTAATTAAAAATATCTCTGCCGCATTTTTCTTATTACAATAGCAACAAATGAAGATTGTAGAAAATTTAGAAAATATAAACAAGAAGAAAAGATTGAAAAAGAATATTCATGACCCACCATCCAGAGAAAACCACTAGAAACACGTATATAATATCTTCTCATTCTTTCTGTGCAGAAATGTAACTATTTTAATATTTTATAAAAGTGTGTTTATAACCTCCATTTTATTTTCTAACCTGCTTTTTTGACTCAACAGTATATTGTGAACCTCATGCAAAGTTAATACGTTTTCATCTATAGTGTCATTTTAAATGAATTAATAGAATTCCATTGTAGGGATAGATCATAATTTATTTAAACAATCACCTCATTACCAGGCAAGACTTTGAAATCTACTACTATATTCTGACATACTGGTTGGAGGATTCTATTTCAGATAAAAATACTGGCTCTGTCAGCCTCACAGACCCCTTGCATGGATCAAGACAAGTAGCCCAGGAAGGAAAAAAATCTATTCCGTAATCATCATGCCACCAAATCTATCTTTACTGTTCTCCTCTAAGCACAAAAGGCCTGTTGTTGGCTGTCCAGCTTCTATTCCTCTTCCTTCGTAATAACAATATCTTATTTACTTTAGGAAACTATCCCTCCTACCAGTCTCATTATTCTCTATCTTCCATGTTACATAACTTTTAGAGTTTCTATCTGAGCTTCTCTAACATTAATTATATCTCTCATTTGGGAAATTCCTCAGTGAAAGAACAGTGATCCATCTTTCTGTGGCTTACTTGAAGCAAGCCTGCAGTGACATGCGGATGTTAATGTAGTGCTGGGTTTCAAGATACAACTATCCTTGTAAAGAAATAAAGCAAGAACTTAACAGAACATTAACTCACTCGTTGGGGTGTGCTCGGTGAGTGTTTCCAAGAACATTGGGTGTAGTGTATGTATCCAGATCCATCTTCAGAGATTATGCATGTGAATTGTTTCCTGTGTCCCTGACCAGTCATACCACGGGAACCTTCTCCTCCAGTTATCACAAGCCACTTACATGAGAGAGACTTTTGCTATTTGCCTTTATCTTTGATTTAGGGTGTATTTCTAATCTTTCCCTGTACATCCGATACTAGGAGGCCTGTTGTTGACTGTCCAGCTTCTATTCCTCCTCCTTCATAATAACAATATCATATTTACTTTAGGAATCTATCCCTCCTACCATTCTCAGCTGTGCGGAATTTATGAGAGGGACTCCACAGCCCCCTCTGATTAGATTTTCCTCCCCTTAGACACAGTGATTAGTTCAAAGATAGTCACAGGACTTCAGCTATTCCAATCAGAGGTCCTTTGATAGGGATTCTGGGAGACAGAATCCTTTCTTCTATTTGATATTAATGAGGAAGCATACACCCCTACCCCGGAGCTACTGGGAGATGTCTTGGGGCCATGAGGAGAGCTAGCCTTAAGATGAAAAGAGTAGAGATGGGAAGAAACTGAATCCTTAGAGTTGCTGGACCAAGTCTTGTCCAAGTCCATTCTACAACTGTCCCTTTCAAATATGTGAGCTAATCTTTTTCTGTGTGAGCCAGTGTGGAGATGGTTTTCTGTGGCTTGCAGCTGAGAGCTGCCTAACTTGACTGGTGCCGTCTGTGCAGACTGTAGCGGACCTCCAGCTTTCTTTCCTTTGCCAGCCTTCTTATTTACAAACTCTCCTCCCTTCGCAGCCCATGGGTTTCCTGCCCCTAAAGCCCAGGAGACTGCCCCTCATCCCTGCCTTTCTGCATCTTTCCCCTTTTCCATGGGTCCCAAGCATCCAGTCTCCCTTTCTTTTCAAAGCCGCCACCCCCCTTTCCATTCTCCAGAGATTTTCTGTTTCCAGGTGTGACGAAGAAGTGGGACACGATCTCCCAGCTTCCTTCTTCTTTCCTTTCCCAGCAGGCCAGCCTTCAGGACTCTCTGACGTCAGGAGCTTATTGCTAAGCCCTGTGGAGAAACATTCAGGGAAACAAAATTGCAAACACAGGGTGTTTGCATGGGTTGCAGAAATCACTTGCTGTATTGTCTTTAGGCCGTAGGACCTAACCCTTGGCTGGTTGCAAGGTGTCCCCCTCCTGTGACGCTAGAAAGTTGTCTGAAACTGCTTAGCCCTGAGAAATTGAGGCTGGTGCCTTTGCTAGGTCTGGGGACATTCTGAGTTGCAATCTAAACTTGCTTCCTTATGTCTGTGTTAGTAAGTATGGATTCCTAGGTCTCCTTAGAAGAGGAAAGCACTTCCTACCTGTCCCCAGACATGATTTCACTGGGCATCAGGCCATTTTGCACCTACTTTATAGATCCTTCATCTGCCCTTCTAAGAGAGCTGTCTGGCTCTGGCCCTTGGAAATCCTACCCTAGTGTTTATTCCTCAGCATTAAGTCTCCTCCTTCACGGCATGAGCACCCCAGTTTCCTTAGGGGAGCCTCCTCTCAGTCATGTGGTTTAGGTGGGAATGCCTTTATCCCCACTGGAGGGCTCTGATGAACTTACAGCTCCCACAGTGATCAGTTCCGGATGGGCACATAACACCATTAAGTCCGAAGAGACATGAGGAAATATTTGCTAACGTTCTTTATACAGACTTCAGCCTGGATAGTGTGCCTCTAGTGCTTTCTCAAGATAGATATTAATGCAGATTCTGTTCTAATTTCAGTTTGGTTTCTTTATCTCTTGTTCTAAATCAGGGATAATATATAAATTTTATCTTGTGGGCCAACTCTTATTCGTAAGTGTTAGGTGTCTGGGGTCCATGCTGAGAAAGATTCTGAGGCTGCCTCTGGCTTTTGCAAGAGAGTATATGATGACCATTTATTAACAGCTGCCACGGGTGTGGGATGAGGACTACCTACCTCATGTTTTTGACACCACTGTTCTAAGTCAAGGTCTGAGGCTAGCTCCTCTAGCAGTCACATGGCCTCCCAGGTGTGTGCCTGGCGCTCCCAGCTAACTGTGCCCTTTCCTGGGTCATGACTGTGATGGGTGCACCCAATAAGCTTTTGCCCCTTGTCTAAGGGGCACATTGAATTCTCAGTCCTCTTGCCGACCTGAAGTGACTGACACACCCTAAGGCAAAGGACTTACTTCCCTTCCTGGCTCAGAGTATTCACTTCTTTCATCTGCTCAAGCCTGTGGGGGCTCCTGCAGGTGCCCCAGCGGGGCTCCGCTCTCCTTCCCCTAGCTACAAAGGTCGTACTAGGATTATAGATTTACAACATAAAAATAGTTCAAACGTGAATAGACATGATTTACACCAAGAGAACAGGTGGGCTGTTGATCACACATCGACCCCCATCCGTGACTAATAAAATTTCATCCTTTTCATAAACGGAACTGAGCCAAGCTTTATTCATGATACTTTCCTCAAAATCACAGCAAAGTATTTGGCACTGTAGAAACTCTGATGCCTGAACAAAATCTGTTTGTATTGTTATTTGAGCCCTACGAATGCCTTAGTATTTTTGTGTTTAACAAGAAAACTCTCTGTTCTGTGATTATAAACCATTCCTTATATGGGTATCCAGTGCAGTGTGTAATCAGTGCCGACTTCCAGTTAATATCACAGCTCAGACACATCTGTCCGAGGTCCCACTCACCTTTGTCAGCAGGTTCTTACCAGTGATTGAAACACTGGTGTGGGCTCCACATGAAACTGGCAGAGTGATACCTGGTCAGTGAGCTCTTACCTCGTGGTCTGAGCTGCAGAAGTGCACAGGGTCTCCTGTGAGGACTGGAGAACGCCCATCTCAAGATCCTTAGTTTAATCACACCTGCCCAGAGTCTGTTTTACCATGTAAGGTAACAGGTTCCAGAGATTAAGATGCGACTACTTTCGAGGAGCCATAGTATTCAGACTACCATCGACCTACATCTATAGCTGCTGCTGCAAAAAAAGGACCTGCTCACAGGTGACATTACATCATGTGCTTGTCCCACACTGTAGCTATTGTAAATATGATAAAACTATATGCAGTACACGTGATTTAATGACAATTTTGAAATGTAAGTCATGGTTCTCCATGTGGTAGACCTTTTGAGGGGTAGCCGCCCAGGATCCATGTCCCCCTTTCAGTATAGCCACACTGTCTGGGTTCATCTCCAGTTCTGCCACTTGCCAACTATATTATCTTGGAAAATGTATTTAAACTTTTTGTCTCAGGTTCCTTATATGTAAAATGAAATGCTAATTCTACCTCCAGCATACAGTTGTCATGAGAACTAAATGTGTTAATGTATATGAAGTGTTTTGAACACTGCCTGGCACATAGTTTATATATGAGCTGTTATTACTATTACCCCAGTTTTCCTCTGAAAAAACCCCCCTTCCCTGCCTTCAGGCTGAATATTTTGGGGAGCTAACTCCACCTCACCTCTGCTTGCAGTCTGATGTCTCACCCAAACCATCCCTGGGTGAGGAATTTGCTGGCCCAGTATCTCCCGAAAGAGAACTTGCTGGCCAGGGGGTGAATCTAGGGTGACATCTGACTTGCTTCTGCTTATCTCCCCCTATTTAGTAAATGAAAACTCTTCATTTTATAACTTAAGTGATCCACGGTATAAAAGAAAATAATTCCATAATGTCTAAATTCAGAATGACTTTGTGAAAGCTGTCTGTTCTAGCCTCAAGAGATGGGGGGCAGAGGGTGCTTCCAAACCTCAGTGCTGTTCCTCTGTCCCGCTACGTCCCCCTTCCCCGTAACGCAGCTTCCAAAATGTTGAATCTCTACTCTGCCATCATCTTCTCTCATTCTCTTTGTCCCTGTGGGTTTATATCTGTTTTATTCTTTTATTTATATGTTATTGGGACTTCAAAAGGATAAAGAGATAAAAGCCTGTATTCAACCCCCTTTATTTAAGCATAAAGTCTTTGAGGCATCAAAGAAACTTGGCTGGAAAACAGACCGCATTGCCCACGGCAGCCCATTGTTTACAAGTCCCCGAACGGCACTGCCTGGTGTGGATGTTACAGCTGCAAATCCCAGCAGCTATTTTGGAGGAAATGTGAGCATTCAGATTAGAACCTAATACGCTTCAGGGCGAAATGCCTTCATTCCAAAAGGAATAATAAATTACATGCTAAGAATTAGTCCCTGTGCCCTGTCCAGTGCAAAGTGTAGTCAGGGCTCTGCAGCCTGTGGTCTCCCCACGGCCGTGTACCCACTTCCCTGCTGTGTCTGCTTCAGGGACCGTGCTGGGGGCCCCCAAATGGATCCCAGCCCTTTGTCAGGATTGATGGCATGTCCTGCTGGACTCTTCGTGGTTCTTGTTCTTTTTTAAATCAATGTTTTTCTTTGCTCTCTCCTGTGTGAGAGGCTGGGGAGTGACCTCCCTTTCCCTCTCTGCCTGAGGCCTCTTCTCCATGTCTCTGATTCCCACTAGACAGACCTCTCTGCTTCATGGGTCAAGCTGCTCCGAGGTGACCCGAGGTTCCTGTGACACTGTCTCCTCCTTTTACCCCTCTAGCTCGTGGTTCTCAGCTGGGGGTGTCACCATCCGCCCCACCCCACCCCATGAGACATCTAGCAGTGTCTGGGAACAGTTATGGTGGTTACAGCTTGGGTAGGGGAGTGCCACTGGCATCTAGTGGATAAAAGCCAGAGATAAAGGCTAAACATCTCACGATGCACAGGGCAGCCCCCCAACAAAGGATTATGTGGCCCAAAATGTCAGTAGGGCCCACATTGAGAAAAAAAGCTGCTCTCGCCTACAGCATAAGTGGCTCCTCGCTTCACTGGCCTGTTCGGTGCTTGGCCCTTCCTTTATGTGTGACTAATTCCCTATATTAAATTCCCTCTATCTAAATGTTCAAAGTGGCTTCTGTTTTCTTGGTAATATTGACTAATTCCTCCCCAAAGTATCAACTTTCTTTTTCCTTTTCTCTTCAAATCAATGATAACTCCTCAGTCACCTCCCCATGGATTCTGAAATTTGCACCTCCCCATCTGTGTTAGTCAGGGTTTTCCAGAGACACAGAAACAATAGGATATATGTATATAAGGGGAGATTGATCACTGGAATTGGCTCATGCAGTTACGGAGGCTGAGAAGTCCCCTGTCTGCTGCCTGCAAGCTGGAGAATCAGAAGAGCTAGTGGTGTGTTTCCGTTGGAATCCAAAGGCTTAAGACCCAGAAGCATCAGTGTCAGAGGGCAGGAGAAAATGGATGGCTCAGCTCAGGCAAAGAGCAAATTCATTCTTCCTCTGCCCTTTTGTTCTAGTCAGGCCCTCTGTGGACTGGATGGCACCTACCAGGTGAGGGCCCTCTGCTTTACTCAGTCCACTGATTCAGACGCTAGTCTCTTCTAGAAACACCCTCACTGACAGACACATCCAGAAATAATGCTTTATCAACTCTGTGGGCATCCTTTAGCCCAGCCAAACGACCACATCAAATTGCCCATCATACCATCCCACTATTTCAGTACAGAACTTTATAATTTTCATAGAGAATGTTTTAATTAACAGACTTCTATTTTATAATGAAGCTTATCCAAGTTTATAAAGTGAGCAGAAGAAAATGCATAACTTTCTTTTACTAAATAAATTAGAGCACTCAAGTTAATATAATCAATTTGTACCCTTCAAAATACATTATTATAAAAATACATTCAGTTAATTTAATATCACGATAAATATAAAATGTAGATTAATTTAAACCTGATTAAAGTGAGGTCTTGGGGGATTCTTCTTAATTCCCTGTTATGTAAAATTGAGGAGAGTGCTATTTGTTTTTTTATCCTATGTTTTTTCATTTTTCAGCATAAAATGTCAAGTTAAATTTATGCAGCACCAAAATGACAAAGCAAAGCAAATTCATTCTTCGCTTCCTCTGTGTCAGGGGATGTATTGGTTTTTCCCAGGGCTGCCCTAACAGAGTACCAAAAACTGGGTGCCCTAAAATGACAGAAATTGATTATCTCAGTTCTGGAGACCAGAAGTCCACAATCAAGGGGTCAGCAGGCGTGCTCCCTCTGAAGGTGCAAGGGAAGGGGCCATTCCTCACCTTTCTCTTAGCTTCTCGCCACTCAGGCCTTCCTTGGTTTGCAGATGCATCACTCAAGGCCTCTGTCTTCACATGGCATTCTCCCTCTCTTTTCACACGGTCTTCCTGCTGTGTATTGGTATCTGTATCCAAATTTTCCCTTTTTATAAGAATATCAGTTATATTGGATTAGGGCTCACCCTATGGCCTCATTTTAACTTGATTACCTCTGTAAGCATAATATTTCCAAATAGGTCTTGTTCCAAGGTATTGGGAATTAGGATTTCAACATATTAGCATGGGGTGGGGGGGTGCGGCGGGTTGGGGGGCTGTGGGAAGAATGGGCAGAGGAGATACAGTTCAACCCATAACAGTGTCTTTAGGGAACTTATTCAAAATATACCTAGTAGGCATCTATTATAGATTAGGTATTGTGCTGGGCACAAAATGCAGTCTCAACTATAAAGGAGTTCATAGTGTAACAGGTGAAACGAAGAGGAAAGCAATTCTAATGCAACCTGAGGAGTGTTCTGTTAGCAATGCAAGCAGGGGATTTGTGAGATCCTGGAGAATGGCTCAGACAACACTGTCGGGGTGCAATAGGCCGGGCTTAGGGGTGCGGTCCCCTTCAGGAGCAAGGGATGGGCGGTGCAGGTCTGAGACTAAGTGCACAAATGCAGAGAGCAGGGGTTGCTGAGAGAGGGAGGACCAGTCTGGTTGCTGCTCACAGGAAGCATGGCCAAAGGGTGGGGGTAGAATGAGAGCATATGGAGGCCAAACTGGCAGCAGGAGGCCGATATGCCTGGCTGAGGAGCTGGTGGTGAGCCACTGAATTTTGTAACCAAAGGAGAAACATTATCAAATTTGTTTTAGAAAGATCAGTCTGAGAGCACTTCTCTAAAAGGTGATTTTTTTTCTTCTTCTAAATTTAGAGCTCGTTTCCTTGTCCTCATTTTACTAATCTCTCAACAGGGCTCACCAGGGTTGACCACTTCCTTCTCTGAGAAATCTTTTTCTCTCTTGCTCCTTATCCCCCTGACCCTTCTGGGTTCTCTTCTGGGTCTCAGCTTCTCATCCTTGCTGGCTCTGCCTCTGTGAGCTCAAGGCTCATGCAGGAGATCCTCAAGGCTGGAACTTTTCCCCTTATCTCTTCTCTTTCTTGGATGACCTCATCCAGTTCCACAACTTCCAGTTTGTACCCCAGCCCTGGCCTCTCCCTTGCGACCCAGACCGACCTCTCCATCCAACTGTGTCATACTGCCACCTGGGTCCTAGTAGGCACCTCCAAACTCAATATCCTAAATGTGTTTCTTCCCAGGGCCTCCACAGCTCAGTAAATGGCCCTACATATTTTGCCCAAGTAGTTGCTCAAACCTCAGAGACAAGATCTATCTTTAGTTCCTTCCTTAACCTCCTCTCCCATATACAAATCCATGTCTGGGTCTTCCTGGTCTTACAACTAAAACATATCTTTTATCTCTCCATTTCTCGCCATCTGCACTGCCTCCACCTTAGGCTAGGTCCCCATTGTCTATTGCCTAGAGAGTTGCAGTGGTCTCCTAACTGGTCTCCCTACACATGCTTTTATCCATCTATTCTATACCCAACAACTCTAATTATCTTACTAAAATTTTAACCAAATATATCCATTTGGTATGCAACTTGAACTTCTTACTATGGCCTGGAAGGTGTTCCATAATCTGTTTCCAGCCTGCTTCCTTAATCTCACCATTCCAACCACTGGCCTTCCTTCTGTTCCTACATAACTATCCCTTTCCTGCCTCAGCACCTTTCGCTTGCTCTTCTCCCCATCTAGAACCCTCTCCACAAACTCTTTGTATGGACTCTTTCTTATCCTTCAAGACTCAGTTCACACGTCACCTTCTCAAGGAGGCCTTCCTGATCTATCTAAAGGAGGCCACCACCCTTATTACTCTCATCAGATTTGTTTTTGTTGGTTTTTATTGTTTATTTCCAACAGGGCACTTTTCAGAATATGGATGTATGCTTGTTTATTTGTTTATGTATTTTTTCTTCTTCTTGTCTCCAAACACCATTCCCACCCTCCACCCCACAAGTGAGGAGCCTGTCTACAATGTTTGTTATGCAACACAATACTTCAGGGAGATTTCTAAATACCCACCATCCAAAGCACCTACAATTCTCCCAGCACTGTACTTCTTTGTTTATTTTATATCATTTCATCTCCCCAATGATCCTATAGGGGTGGAATTATTATACCGATTCTACCAGTCAAGAAACAGTCTTAGAGAAGTTCAGATGACTTGCCCAAGGCCACACAGCCACTCAGAAGTAGTGGAAGCAGGATTTGAGCCTGTGACTGGTTCTGAAAGCTCTCTCCTTACGTGCCTCAGTTCGTGGCCCCTAGAGGAGCCTGACGGAGCACAGAAGTATAACTTAAAATGCTACTTCTCTTCTTCTTTTACTGACTTTAAACATCAACCCTCTGACTCTTTGGTGGACAAATATTCACTAGCCCATCATCTTTTCATTTGGGAAACTACCCTCTGTCCTGCAGTAGGAATCCTGCTGAGTCACTGTCGGGTGCCAGTCCAAACCGCCCGTCTGACGGCACAGCCCAGGCGCCCGGAAAGAGCAAGGCTGACCTCTGAGAGGAACGTCCCCGCTATCTCTCCTTATTATTATGGTGTTTGGAAATGTTATTGATCGCTTCACACCTAAATTAGAAAACCAAATTTAAAATACCCTGGGAGAAATGCCAGAGGCAAGATCCCCCTAATTCTTCCAGGTGGTAAAGATACCTTAAGACAACTGCTGGGCATAGAAGCCACGGGACATAAATCTGCAGAGAAGTAAAAAGCTAACCTTTTTAAAGGACACTGTTTCTCTCTCACTTACCAACTGTACATCTCCCTGTATGGCCTTGGAGGATGGCTGGTTAGCCAGAGACGGATAAGATTCCTCAAGGGAGGAACAACTAAGACAGGCACAGTGGCAGGGGGGCCATCAGGTGAACAATAGGGGGCCAACAGAGGTGAGCTCAGAACCTCACCCCCCCAGTTCTGAGAGAAATCTGCACCCTTGTCTCGCTCGGATCTATACCCTGTTTATAGGCATGGATCTGACAGTCTACACTTGCTTTCCTACTGCACTAAACTCTACTTTTCATCTTTATTTTACATCAAGATTTAAACAGCTTTCTATTAGAAACTTAATCTTTATTACTTTTACCTACTACTTCAACATTTTATTAAGGAATAATAGGAGGGGGATGTGGAAAAGATATTGGAAACAAGTATCAAAGTTATAATAAATAAGAATTGTTTGAGTAGGTTCCAGTTCCCTCTCCCCACCCACCTTGGCCCCGTGAGGAATTTCTAAATGACTCCTAGACCTGTTGGGTCTCGGGGAATAATAGAGCTATAAAGGAAAGTCAGCATGAATGTGTGTGAAAGGACCTGGCATGATTGTAGAAACTCTCCCAATGGAGAAGATTATTATTACAGATATTATTGTGTATAGTTTAAAGAAACTCTAAAAAAGACATGCCCCTGCCTTCCCTGGGGAGAAAGGTGGTCCGACTGATTCAGTGGTCATTACCCCCTTACCTCATCCCCCCCAAGTGCAATGCTTTTGTCTCTACAAAACTGGGCACCTACCCAAGAGTACAGAGTTTTCAGTTCCTGCAATTGCAATTAGCTTAGTCTTGCTACACTGCTTTATTGATACACTGTTTTGATGTTTTTCTTTAAATCTGCATGTAATGCTTTAGACCTAGAAAAATAGACTTAGCTATACTTTTTAATCAGGTGAATAGTAACCGTGGCTATTTTAGAATCAATAATAGGGAAACTGCAAGTAGGGCCTAGGCCAACCAGGCGTGAGGGAACATTTTGAGAATTAAGTCATGTTTGTTCCGAAACCACCAGGGAAGCCAAGCAAGCATAAGTGCAAAAAATTAATGATTGCTAAGGCACCAATAATCTAATCTTTAAAGATTGACCTTTATGTAAACATTATTTTTGAAAAACATCAAATGATCTAATCTTTGTGAAACTGCATACTCAAAACATATATAACTTTGCTAAACTTCAATAAAATAGGCCAGGCTCAGCTTTTGCTAGTGTCTGTGTCCTCATTCCGTCAGTCGCCGACACCATTCATCCATCAGGGACTCCTGGACTCGTTGGAGCTGGACTCTGGCAAGTCATATGGTGCCAAGGAGACTAACACTGTGCCTCCCTACCCCACCTTAAGAGGGCGCAGACCCGGCTGGCTAAGCAGAACACTCCTTTCTCAGGTTTCCATGCCATTACAGGAAAGAACATATACTTTGAACCCCACCAGTCAGCATCTTCCCTGGGACTTTGCTGAGTTCCAGGGACTATCGTTCCTCTGGGATCATTGTTCTTCAGCACCACAGTAGGCAGAAGTTGCAAGTAGCCGTCTTAGTCACACAGAGAAAGGATCCTGGAAGAGGGTGCTGAATAGAAGACAGCGGAGCTAAGAAATGGATGGAGACAGACAGAATCAGACCTAATAATGTAATTTCAGCACTCAATCTTAATCATTTATTTGCTAGATTATTTGGTTGACATCTATCTCCTCCCTAAAGTAGCTCTGTGGGGGTAAGAATCATGTCTTGCTTTTGTTCACCATTGTCTGCCCAGTGCCTGCCGTGGAGTAGGTGCTCCATATGTATATATATCACATGAGCCATATTTATGTGGATGATTAAGAGTGATTGTTTCTCCCAGCAGTGTCTGAGCTCACAGCATAATGAGAATATTCAAGAGAAATCACTTCTATCTTCAGCTTTTGGAATGAGCTGTCTGGTATATGAAGCTTGATTAAAATTGGAAGAAACTTAGTTAATCTTAGAGACATATTCAACCTTATAATGAATACTGGGCCTTTTAAAAAAATATTGGGTTATCGGTGGGAAAAAGACAGTCTCTTCAATAACTGTTATTGGGAAAACTGGACAGCTACATGTAAGAGAATGAAACTAGATTACTGTCTGTGATTCCCACTCATCTGACACCAAATGCAGTGGTGTAGTTTTTCCCTATATATATATGTATAGCAATAACAATATCATACACAGCAGTAATAGTAGTATAACTCATTTGGGTTCCCAGACCCGATTCCAATGTGTATAAGAATATGGGAAGGGGTCTTCCCATACATACTTATACCAAGCAATTCTCAAACACCAGCAGGGTGTTGGAGAACTCAACTCAATTCTGATGCTATCTGCCTGGAGATGGCACGGGATTCCCCAGGTTAAGGGCTCCATCCTACAAGACTGCCCTCCACCCCCTACTCCAGATACTGGTCGCAAGCTCCAGGCAGTTCCCTGTGCTTCTAAGCTACAGATTGTAGGTTCCCATGACCTACCCCCTTAGGCTCGATTAATTTGCTAGAGTGACTCACAGAACAGAAACAGGAAAATAATTATGTTTACCAGTTTAATAAAGGATATGATAACGGATAAAAAATTAACAGCCAGATGAAGAGAGACACGGGGCAAGTTCCCAAATAAAAAAGCTTCTATCCTCGTGGAGCCTGGGACCTGTCTCGGTGGCACGTGGAGACAGTCTGGTTCCCCAAGCATAGAAGCTCTCCAACCAAGAAGCAGGATCCAATCAAGCCAAGCAGAAAAGAGGGAGAGAGAGAGAGAGAGCAAAAAGCTCTTCTCAGGGGTTGTTGTGAGGGCTTCATTGCGTAGTCGTGAGCGACTAAATCGTTGGCCACTGGCTGATCTAGCCCCTTTGATGGGGGATCCAAAAGTCTCTCATTAACATGACAAAACACCCATTTCACCTTTAAGACTCTGCAGTATTTTCAGGAACTGGGAAGAAGACCAAATACACCTGGCAAATATATTTGGTCATATGGATGACCAAATATGTATTTCTTGTAACCCATTATATTGCACTAACTCCATACACAAAAGTAAACTCAAAATGGATAAAAGACCTAAATGTAAGACATGGACCCATACACCTCTTAGAAGAAAAGACAGGCAAACATCTCTTGAACATAAGCATGAGCACTTCTTTTCTGGACACATCTTCCCGGGCAAGGGAAACAAAATCAAAAGTGAATAAGTGGGATGACATCAAACTAAAAAGCTTCTGCCCAGCAAAGGACACCATCAACAGAATAAAAAGGTGGTCTACAGTACAGGAGAATATGTCATAAATGATTTATCTGATAAGGGGTTAACATCCAAAATATTTAAAGAACTCACATGACTCAACACCAAAAAAACAAATAACCCGATTAAAAAATGGGTGGAGGACCTAAACAGACATTTCTCCAAAGAAGACATACAGATGGCCAACAGGCACATGAAAAGATGCTCCACATCCCTAATCATCAGGGAAATGCAAGTCAAAACCACAATGAGGTATCACCTCACATCAGTTACAGTGGCCACGATCCAAAAGATAAGAAATAACAAATGTTTATGAGGAGGTGGAGAAATGGGAACCCTCCTACACTGTGGGTGGGAATGTAAATTGGTCCAGCCACTTTGGAAAGTAGTATGGAGGGTCCTCAGAAAACTAAAAATAGAAATACCACTCAGCCCAGGAGTTCTACTTGTAGAAATTTATCTGAAGAAAACAAAATCCTTGATTTGAAAAAATATATGCACTACTATATTTATTGCCACATTATTTATATAGCCAAGATACAGAAGCAACCAAAGTGTTCATCAACAGGTGAAAGGATAAAGAAGAGGTGATACACATACACAATGGAATATTATTCAGCCATAAAAAAGAAAGAAATCCTGCCATTTGTGACAGCATGGATGGACTGAGAGGGTATTAATTGGTGAACCACTGTGTTGTATACCTGAAACGAATGTAAGAGTGTATGTCAACAATACTTCAATAGAAACACTGAATAAACAAAATTAAGTTTTAATGGGTATGGATTGAAACTGGGCATGGGTAATATAGAGACAATATAGCTTTCTGGCTCTCTATTTCAGAGATGTATGGGATGTCTGAGGCAACTGTAATTTAATGGGCCTCTAATACGTCCTTAGGCACACTGTCAGATTATAACCTGATTCTTCACTCACTTGGAGGCTAAAAACAGAGGATGATATAAGATTAACATCACCTAACAATGAGCGTTTTCTCAGAGGGATGGACATAAATCCAAGGAAGCACATCGCTCACTCCAAAGCCACAGGCTGAGTATACCTGGTGCTTAGCAGTTGCTTCAGGGGGAATCCTAGGGATGGTTATAGGCCAGCGCTCAGCAACCTATGTGAGCCAAAGACAGCCTGCACCCTGTTCCTGTAAATGAGGACTTAGTGGGACACAGCCGTGGCCATTTGCTTAGTTATTGCCTATGGAGGCTTTTCTGCTATAAAGTGGCAAAGTTGAATATTTCTAACAGAGATTGTATGGCCCACAAAGCCATCTACAATATCTACTGTCCTTTTTCAGAAAAAGTTTGCCAACCCCTACTGTGTGCCAAGAGGGGAAGTACTGGGGGCTAAAGCCTTGGAACGACATGTGTAGCCTCCACGTGTGTGTGTTGCCTCCTGCTGCTTATTGGCAGGGTCACTGTTCCAGGGAAAGAGGCTTTGGGTATCATTTATCAACAGCTTAGCTCAACACTACTGTATTAGCATGGCCTAAATTATTGTAACAAGACAGTAATTTAGTGGCATGAATAAGGAGGTTTATGTCTTGCTTCCAGAACTGTCCAGTGTGAATGTTCTCATTTGGTGGCTCTGCTTCGCCAAGCAAGTGCTGTCCCTCTAGCATCTCTGCCCTATTGTAAGACCCATTGTCACCTGCATGGTCCAGGTTGAGTTACCGACACCCAGTTTCCAGCCATTGAAAAGAAAATGAGCATGTGGAATGTGATGTGTGCCTGCCCAGAAATGGCATACATCACTTCCATTCATATTCTATAGGTGGAAATGTGTTTGCATGCCCACACCTAATGACAAGGGAACCTGAGAAGAAACCAATTTTGTCTCTAGCATAGTAGGTAAAGAGGAATTCTTCATGGGTACCAAGGGTCCTCTGGGCAACTCCCTGACCTAAGGTGGAGAGCTTCAGCTATGCCATGGACACCTCCATGCCAGAGCACAGCAGAACCTAGCTGGATACACTGACTGACTCTGTCAACCCCATTTCCAATTATTCTTCTTCCCTAATACTTGTGCTCTGTCACCCACAGTAGTTCTTTTCACTGACTCTTAATATTTCCTCTCTTTCAAGGATGGACAATTAATTCCAGTAGAACACCTGGCTTTTGTAGCCCCAAGAATGGTAACAAAAAAGAGGTAGGTACTATTATCCCCATATTACAGATAAAGAAACTGAGGGGTAGAGCACTGAAGTCCAAGGGTACAGCTAGTCACAGGTGGTGCTGAAAAGGGATATTTTAATCCCTTTTCAATCCCTTCTGCTGGGTGAAGATTTTACTCTGGCATCTGGCCAAGAAGCAGGCTGTGAAAATGCTACGCTCCTGAAGTACAGGGAGAGGAAATCCCAGGGCAAAATACCTCTAAAAACCAAAATCAGTCAAAGGGAGAAATAAACTTTAAATTCCATTCATTGCTTACAAACTGCAGTCCGGGCCGTTTCTCTCTTTCCTGCTCCAGCAGCAGCAAAACCGGCTCTCCCCCTCACCTCTCAGGTACAGATAAGCTCCTCCCTTGCCCAGGTAATTACCCATTGATATGGAGATGAACTTCTCTCCATCCCTGAGGAATGATGCAAATGCACTAAAGCCATACTTCTTTCCACCTCTGAATGCCTATTGATATGCAGATGTACAAAAGCCAGGGGAGATATTCTGGAAATATTACAATTTTACCTACACCTTCCAAATCAGCGACCTTGACTTGCCAAGTAATTCTTTTTTTCAAATTTGCAGAAATATTCTTTCCTAACTGTTGTTGCCTTTTTCATTTTGCCTATGCAGAGTTGGGTTTTCTTTTCCCCTGATGAATATAGAATTTTTTCATTTTTATGCAGTGAAACCTGCTGATCTTCTCCTTTATGATTTTTTCTCCTTACTTCCAGGCTTAAACAGTCATCCTCCTTTGAGGAATGATGATAAACATTTAATTTGATTTTCTTTCAGCTTTTCAGTGTTTGATTTTTTTTATATTATTGATTCTTATCCATCTTTGTTTTTGTCTGTAGCTATAGAAAATGAAAATCCCCATTTTATTTGGATTTGAATTTGGCAGACAAATTATTTATATCAAACAGGCTTAACTGGAGGAAGCTAATGCCAGTGACTGACCACCAAGAAATCTGTACCGTATTGATAATGGTGAGATTCCTATGCGAAGCTAGTGAGTTGTAGACAGTGGGTTAATCAAGGCACGAGCGTTTATTTGGAAGCTTCAGGGAGCGCACTGCTGGTGCCTGGTCACCAGCCTTCTGCTGGCTGGTGCACCCATTCCCCAGGCGCTGTGTGTTTTGGCTGCTAAATCTTGGGATGGCTGCCCCCTTCTCCAAAGAATTGCTCTCAGCCCAAAGGAAGCACCCAGGAAATTAAACCCACACCCAGTCAAAACTAGCAGCCAATGACCAGCGCAGGGGTACAAAAGGCTGGCCCCCTTTCCTCCATGTGGGATCAACTGTGAGATGCAACTGATGCTGCAGAGCTCTCTGCAGGGGCGTTCTGAAGCTCACCCCACCTTTGCCTAGCTCCCTCTCCTGCCCTGTCCTTCTCCTGAGTGTTCTTCAATAAGTCATGTAAACCCAAACCCTGTCTCACTCAGATCTGCTTCTAGGCAATGTGATCCAAGACAGTGAGAAAATCTGATATCCTATAACTAGCATTCTAATACGTGTAATTTATAATCTAATTCACATAACAAGCATGTTTTACAAACTTTGTAGACATGGACTCAAGGTTAAAGTTGATATTTTTGAGATTTTAAACAAATGTGTAATAAATTGCTAACTATACTGGAGAGTTTTTTACCCTCAATACTGCAACTCTAGTGATCAGGATTAAAGGAGAAAATAAGATTTTTTAATAATTTAAGATATTTGACCCACCAGGGTGATGTTTATTGTTCCTTGATTTTCTGAGGTTAGGGTTAAATATTCTCTGATTCCCTTTCCCCATCTTGCTGATAAGAGTAATATAACTCCAGGATTTTGAATTTTCCATGTACTCTTGTCCATGAGATTAGCCTGTCCCAGACTTTACCAGTAAATACTATCTAGCATGTTACCCATAGTCTCTTAGTTTTAGTCAAAGCTGAATGAAAATTCATTTCAGGCATGAACCAATTTCAGTCTTCAGATTGCAGCCAACTCCAGCTACAGACTGATACTTCCCTCCCCCGTAATTATTATTTGCCAGGACAATACCACTTGGACACCAGCGTTTCACTCTTTTCCATTCAAGCTTGGCCTCTAAGGATTTTGGTTATTCTCTATTTCACATCGGAAGAAGCGGAGACACAGTGACTTGCTTAAAGTGGGAGGGCCAGTTTTCATCCTCAGAACTCCCCACTCCAAAGATGCTGTCAGGCTTTGCCAGCCCCAAGTGGCCCCTCAGGCTCCTGTGTTAGCATGTGCGTGGACTCGGGTTCTTACATTCGTGTCACTGATCTGTTAAACAATGACCCTTCCCTCAGTCCCTCTAGATTCTGTCCCCCTCCACTGGTTTATTAAGAATAAACACTGGATGCATGTGTTTTGAAAATGAACTCTAACACCTCTGGGCTTTGTTTGGGGTTCCTCTCTTTGTTCAAGCAGAACAGCTGGAAGATGGTTCAATATTAATTTATTTGCCTTATTTTTAAATAATTTATTTTGTTATCATTAATCTACAATTACATGTGCAATATTATGGTTATTAAACTACCCCCTTCATCAGGTTCCCCCACACCTACCCCATTACAGTCACTGTCCATCAGCATAGTGAGATGCTATAGAATCACTACTTGTCTTCTCTGGGTTGTACAGCCCTCCCCGTGCCCCCCCAACATTACATCTGCTAATCGTAATGCCCCGTTTTCTCTCTTGTCCCTCCCTTCCCACCCATCTTCCCCAGTCCCTTTCCCTTTGGTAACTATTAGTCTGTTCTTGGGTTCTGTGAGTCTGCTGCTGTTTTGTTCCTTCAGTTTTTTTTCTTTGTTCTTATACTCCACATATGAGTGAAATCATTTGATGTTTGTCTTTTTCGGCTTGGCTTATTTTTATTTGCCTTTTTGATTTAGATTGTTTCTCTCTTCCTAAGATCTCAAGGGTGCTGTGCAGAAACCTTCTTAGGCAGCACCCTGGAGGACTGTGAGAGGCAGGAGTGGGGCAGGGCGGAGCCAAGGAATGAAAGAGTTAGTTGAGGAGGGGGCCAGGGAAGCAAGGCTAGTGATTTTTCGTGGGTTAGCTATTGATCTTCCGAGTGCTGTTGCATTTCCCCACATCAGGCCTCTCTTCCCTCCACTCATCCTCCAGCCCACAGGGCCAAGCAAAGCGAAGTGTATGGAAAAAGCATCAAACGGGGCTTCAGAGTTCATTACACTTGGCTTTGAGTCCACCACCTCCTATCCACAGGCCTTCAGGAAGTTACTGGTATGCTTTTTTATCATGTGAGGTGCGGGATATCACTCAGTCTTTGCTGTAGGTGGATTCATGTTCAATGGACTTTTTCCAGAATCAGTTAGATGCGATATTATCCTAGGCTTGAAGCCACCCCTGTCTACTTCGGGTTATGCTGCAAGGGAGGCCCAGCATTTGCAGGCAAAATGGGACATCTGGTCACCTTACCCCAACTGCAAGTCGCTCTGTCAAAAGCACCGGCCTCAGCACTGGCCTCCCAGGCATAGATTGTAAGCGATACAGGTCCTGTTATTACCAGTATTTCCATGTTACACGTGTGCAAGCTGAGACACAGAAAAGTTAAACAATGGCAGAAAGTAACCACAGTACTGGAGGTGAGGCTTTAATAATCTGGGTAATTGTTGAATCACTGTATTGTATACTTGAAACCAATATACTATTATTTATCAACTATACTTCATTGAAAAAAAAGAAGAAAAGTTAAACAACTTGCCCAAGATCACCTAGCTAGTCACTGACACAGGATTTGAACCCAGGCACAATACACAACAGACTCAAATTTATAGTAAATAGTAAAAATAAAATAAAATTATGGGACAGTGTTATTTTTCTTATATTTAAGGTTAGGTTATTTAGGTTATTTTGCATCTAGGCAATCTTCTTAGAATGCAAAAAAAAATTTTTTTTGATGACCTTTTCTTCATAATGTTTCTCCAAAAATGGTATAATAGCAGGATATAATCTTTCATACTCAAATTTCCTAATTTGACAAAAACAAGAATCATTTTTGCAGAATTATTTGAGGGCTTCATCAGTTTTTCAACAGCCTCTCCTGAGCCTCTGACATTCAAATACTTGTCTTTTGAAGCACCTGTGTAATAGGTTTGATTGTATTTGCATCGCACACTCACACAGGTAACAGGAGACTAGTCTGGCAAAATGAGGTGTATGAGGCTGTGGACTAGCATTAAGAGGAGAAATGGTTGTTTAAGTGGGGACTGATTTGATGTTAGTGAATGTTTTCATCTTAAGGTGACCTTTGTTTCCATACACAACCTGACAAGAGCAGAGATTTAGAAGCTGAAGGCTGAACTAATGAGGACCCTCTGGCATTTCACAGACATTAACTATCCTGCCTTTAGAGAGTGGCCATTTGATGAGGGTATTTACTGGTGAATTACTGAGGCAGACAGACTCTAAGATGGCCCCCAGTAATCCCTGCCTCCTACTATTCACACTTTTATGTGATTTTCTCCCCTGTATGTGGATGGGCCCTGTGACTTGACTCTAACCAATGTGGGATGTATGCGATTACATGTACTTTGGTATGTTACATAAGATTGTAATGTCCATCTAATAACAGACCCTCTTCCTTGCTGGCCTTGATGAAGCAAGTAGCCATGCCATGAGCTGCGCTATGGAGAGGCCCATGTGGCAGGAACAGAAGGTAATCTCCACCTGAAAACTGGTAAGAAACTGGGCCCTCAGTCCAACAACCCACAAGGAGCTGAATTCTGCCAACAGTCGTGTGGGCTTATAAATGGATTCTTCCCCTGTCAAACCTTGAAATGAGACTGCAGCCTTGGTCATGACTATGATTGCAATTTTCAGAAGAGATGCTGGAGTAGAGGACCCAATAAAGCCATGCCTGGACTGACCCACAGAAACCATGAGATAATAAATATATATTGTTTTAAGCTTTTACATACGTAGTAATTTGTTATACCAGCAATAGATACTTAATACTGTTATCATATTCAAAATCAGTGGATCATGTTTTCCAGTATTTACTGCGGGAATCCCACATACAGAACCCTGCACTAGCTCTGGGGATACCTCAGTGAACAAAAAGTGAAAATAGATTTTCATGGAGCATATAACCCAATGAAATAGATGACTGTGATATTGTGATTTATATCAAGAAATAAATTTTTGGTATTTGTCCCTGGTTTCTGGCACAAAGCTCCTAAGACCCTTGGAAGTTCATGAGTGATAGGATTATCTTTTTGTTATTCACAAGGAGCCCCTCTGAGCATACCTGAGTTTATGTCAATGAGGTGACTTTGGTTGGGACCCCTAGACAGCCTCAGGTTGGGGATGGCCTGCAGAAAGACCAAGTGATCAAAAGGTTGGAACTTTCAGCTTTACCCACCAACCTCTGGGAAGGGGAAGGAGGGGTTCTACAGATTAAGTGCTATAAAAACTGTTGAACAGTAAGATTTGATGAGCTTCTGGGTTGTGAACACATTTACATGCTGGGAGGGTGGAGCACCCCACTTCCATGGTGAATTACTGAGGCAGACAGACCCTAAGCTCCAGAGCTCAGGACCCTTCCAGATCTCACCCTATGCACCTCTTCATCTGTGTCCTTTATATTGAACAGGTAAACATAAACAAATGTTTCTCTGAGTTCTGTGAACTGCTCTAGCGAATTAGTTGAACTTAGGGATGGGGTCATGGGAACCTGAATTTATAGCTAGCTCATCAGAAACACAGGTGGCAGTCTAGACTTTAATTGGCACCTGAAGTGGGGGCAGTCAGTGTCTGCTGAGAATTGGAGAATTGCTGGGTGATGTTAGAAAAAACACATCAGAATGACATTAAATAACTATTATATGAACTCTGAACTTTAATATTACCATCAGCATTCTGGTCAGCAACCAACATAACTAACTGGATAACTGTAGGTGAATATTATTGAACATTCAACATAGTCGTGACTTTTTGTTTCAGCAAAGCAGCCATAGAAGTTTACCTTTAAGCCATTCAACTGCTTGTAGTCCAAGATAATGCCACTAGACCTTGTAAAATTAGAACCTGCTCCCCCTTTCTCTAAAAGGAAACACAAAGTCTTTGCAGTGTCTGAATCTGCTCAAAGTTCAGGATTTCTGATGAATGGTCATTCTTCTTCAAATTTAATAAGAAGCCCATCCTGTTATTCTGTAACCTCTGGAGTAAGTTTTAAGATTAATCATCATTAACAGTCTATATAAAATAGGAGAAAAACAAAAGGAAATAAAATATAAAATTAGTTAATTGCATTAAAATGTACTTGATAAATTGAGGATGATCATAATAGCAAACATTGCCTCCCAGGTACTTTACATAGATGTTAACTCATTTCATCTCCACAATAACCCTACTAAGTAAGAATTATCATTTTAAAGATGGAGTAACTGAACCAAAGAGAAGAAACTTGGCCAAAGTCCTCAGCAGGAAATCTGAGGTTTGAGCCCATGTAGTCTGACATAAAATTCTGTGAACTTAACCACTTCACTGTAACCTTTCTCACTGTGAATAGCCACTATAATCCTTGTTTCTGAAATATTCATGGAGGCACCATTGGTGTTCATAGCATTCTTCTTCCATCACCCATTTCATGTTTCTTTTGCCCATTGCAAGCACGTCCTCTCACCAAGGATCTTTACTCTAGGGTCTGCCTGGGTTTGAATCTGGTCTTAACTAGCTATGTCAGCTTGGAACGATTGATTAACCTCTGTGCCTCAGTTTCCTCATCTGTAAATGGGGATGATAGTAGATCCTGTGTTAGGATTATTGGGAAGATGAGATGAGTTAATAAATATGAAGCATTCCATATGGAGGGATAGTTCCAGAGGCTTCCGCTTAACCTTTCCTTCCATGTACCATTCACATCACAGGTTAGGGAGCTGGTGTGACTCTCCTGCCAGTACTTTGGCTACAGCTAAGGGCTCAAGAACTGAGGAAACAGCTATGGAATGGGGTCAAATATCCATTAAGATCACTAAGAGTGGTCCTACTGTGAGTGAGCCCCACTCTCACCCTCTTTCCAGAAACTTCCTTTCTCCTACCAGAGAACCACAATTTGGAGCATCCAGGAATTAGCATTAGCTAGCAGATAATAATGATAACCCTGGAAGGCCTATTTAAGTCCTTTTTCCCAGGGCCTAGTGGCCCTAGGAAATGGCTCCAAGTGCCTTTATGAAAGGAAAGGAGGAGGATGTCAGTGTACACTTGTGCTGCCATTGCAAGGTGTCCTCAAGGGCACCTATCCGGTTCCCCTTTATTCAAGGGGCTCTGGGTCTGGAAAGTGACTCAAGTCTAGGAATTGGGTGGACTGGGTGCTCCATCATCATGACTTAAGTCAGTCCTCTGTTCCCCAGAGTTAGATTTTGTTGCCGCTCTACAAATTAAATAACATTGTAGTGCCCATGTATTTTAGCCCTAAAGATCCTAGGATCCATTAGGCACCTCAGATACCCCTTGTGATAATCGCTCCTAAGCCTTCTGCTTATTTCAGGAAACAGGCCCAGTTGCCTCTGAAGGTTAAAGCTGACATACACCCTTCAGGAAGCCTGCTTCCATGCAAGCATGTGCCTCTATCATCCCTGGCCTACAGAGGGCAAGGATTTTTCAAGAATGCAGATACTCCTCTTGCAATGGGGTTTCTTCCCTTCTGAAGCTGGGTGAGTAGATCAGCTATTATAAGTCCACTCTAATGTTCCTTTCTCCTTATGTCTTCGCATTCCCTTCTCATCAAGGACTGTATGGCATCTGAACTTCATTGCATGGGCCACAGTTGAGACTCGGTTTCAGACAACGAGGCAAGAAGTTTAAACCTCTTCCAGTTGTTTAATCTAGCATATTGAGTACAGAATTTTTGATGAGGGCATCAATAAGAGGAATCTGATCCTTTCTAAAATTGTTTTTCTCTTCCCAGCACCCTCAGAATTTGTTTCCATAATCTTGCGATGCTTTTGGTGTGTAGACCATCTCTTCCCAGGTTTGATTTTGATTTCAGGGCACGCTACAGTCTGACCCTAACTGTACATGTGGAGCCAGTGAGCAGAGGTAGGGGTGGGCCATAGCAACATCCCGGTGCAAGGGGACCAGCAAGTGACCTCCTTACGGTGTCTTCCGACAAGGCAGGCCCAGCCTCATCAGAATAGGAGGAAGCCTGCTTTTGTTAGCCCAGGACACTCTGAGTTCTTGGGTTTTAGTTTCTTGGGGTTATATGACACCTCCAAAATATCTCCCAGAACTCAGGGAAGAACCATTTTTTCCCAATAAATGCCCTGAAAGACCTGGTGAGACTGTAAATTCAATCCATTTTGTAATTCATCAATCTTCAGGTTCCATCTCTGCTTCTGATTTTTGGCTTCACTAGCTTTCTGCCTGCATGAGATACAAAAGTATTTTAGGGAAGTCACAGAAACTTCCTCATTCACTGACCATGCTTTGAAGCAAGAACTTGAATCCCTAAGCCTGTGATTTTTTTCTTTAAATTTTATCATGCAGTTAGATGGAACTACCCACCTCATAACTTTTACATATTCCTCTCGCCTCAGTCTGCCAAAGATATTTCATTCTATGTGGCTGTAGGCGATGATTTTAGTGTTTTGCTACTGGGCACCATGGACTGTTATGAATTATGAGCACAACTCATAATATAATCAAAATGCAACTTTATTTTTATTTTTATTAAGGTATTATTGATATACACTCTCATGAAGGTTTCACATGAAAAACCAAAGTGGTTACTACATTCACCCATATTATTGAGACCCCCCCATACCCCACTGCAGTCACTGTCCATTAGTGTGGTAAGATGCCACAGATTCACTATTTGCCTTCTCTGTGCTACACTGTCTTCTCTGTGACCCCTCACACCATGTGTACTAAACATAATACCCCTCAATCCCCTTCTCCCTCCCTACCCACCTGCCCTCCCACACCCCTCCCCTTTGGTAACCGTTATTCCCTTCTTGGAATCTCTGAGTCTGCTGCTGTTTTGTTCCTTTGGTTTGCTTCATTGTTAAACTCCACAGATGAGGGAAATCATTTGGCACTTGTCTTTCTCTGCCTGGCTTATTTCACTGAGCATAATATCCTCCAGCTCCATCCATGTCATTGCAAATGGTAGGATTTGTTTCTTTCTTATGGCGGAATAGTATTCCATTGTGTATATGTACCACCTCTTCTTTATCCATTCATCTACTGATGGACACTTAGGTTGCATCCATATCATGGCTATTGTAAATAGTGCTGCAATAAACATAGGAGTGCATATGTCTTTTTGAATCTGAGTAGTTGTATTCTTTGGGTAAATTCCAAGGAGTGGGATTCCTGGGGCAAATGGTATTTCTATTTTTAGTTTTTTGAGGAACCTCCATATTGCTTTCCACAATGGTTGAACTAGCTTACATTCCCACAGCAGTGTAGGAGGGTTCCCCTTTCTCCGCATCCTCGCCAGCGTTTGTTGTTGCTTGTCTTTTGGATGTTGGCCATCCTAACTGGTGTGAGGTGATATCTCATTGTGGTTTTAATTTGCATTTCCCTGATGATTAGTGATGTGGAGCATCTTTTCATGTGCCTGCTGGCTGTCTGAATTTCTTCTTTGAAGAATTGTCTCTTCATATCCTCCACCCATTTTTTATTTGGTTTATTTGCTTTTTGGGTATTGAGGCATGTGAGTTCTTTATATATTTTGGATGTTAACCCCTTGTTGGACATGTCGTTTACAAATATATTCTCCCATACTGTAAGATGCCTTTTGTTCTGTTGATGGTGTCCTTTGCTGGGCAGAAGCTTTTTAGCTTGATGTAGTCCCATGTGTTCATTTTTGCTTTTGTTTACCTTGCTCAAGGAGATGAGTTCAGGAAGAAGTTGCTCATGTTCATATTCAGGAGATTTTTGCCTATGTTTTTTTCTAAGAGTTTTATGGTTTCATGACTTACATTCAGGTCCTTGATCCATTTCGAGTTTACTTTTGTGTATGGGGTTAAACAATAATCCAGTTTCATTCTCTTGCATGTAGCTGTCCAGTTTTGCCAACACCAGTTGTTGAAGAGACCGTCATTTCCCCATTGTATGTCCATAGCTCCTTTATTGGGTATTAATTGACCATATATGGTTGGGTTTATATCTGGGCTCTCTAGTCTGTTCCACTGGTCTATGGGTCTGTTCTTGTGCCAGTACCAAATTGTCTTGATTACTGTGGCTTTGTAGTAGAGCTTGAAGTTGGGGAGCATAATCCCCCCAGCTTTATTCTTCCTTCTCAGGATTGCTTTGGCTATTCGGGTCTTTTGTGGTTCCATATGAATTTTAGAATGATTTGCTCTAGTTTGTTGAAGAATGCTGTTGGTATTTTGATAGGAATTGCACTGAATCTGTAGATTGCTTTAAGCAGGATGGCCATTTTAACAATATTAATTCTTCCTATCCATGAGCACGGGATGTGTTTCCATTTATTGTTATCTTTTTAAATTTCTCTCATGAGTGCCTTGTAGTTTTCAAAGTATAGGTCTTTCACTTCCTTGGTTAGGTTTATTTCTAGGTATTTTATTCTTTTTGATGCAATTGTGAATGGAATTGTTTTTCTGATCTCTCTTTCTGCTAGTTCACTGTTAGTGTATAGGAATGCAACAGAGTTCTGTGTATTAATTTTGTATCCTGCAACCTTGCTGAACTCAGATATTAGATCTAGTAGTTTTGGAGTGGAGTCTTTAGGGTTTTTTATATACAATATCATGTCATCTGCAAACAGTGACAGGTTAACTTCTTCCTTGCCAATCTGGATGCCCTTTATTTCTTTGTGTTGTCTAATTGTCAAAATGCAACTTTATATTTATCTTCCACCAACTCTTTAAACTTCATCAGGGGCTGGAGAAGAAGATGATCTTCCTGTATGCCTGGATGAAACTTTTGACAGCTTCCTTCACTTGTCTTTCTCTCCCTGCTTACCTTCACTTCCACCTGCTAGCTGTCATTTTCTTTCTCCCCCAGGGTTGAAGGTAGGGTAGAGATAAGAGGGAAAGGGGTTGAGTTATTACTTGATTTGGTGGCTTCATGTTCTCTGGGCCTTGCAGATGATTAAAGCTGGTGACCCTGGGGGCCTGTAACATGGCTCAATCTGATGCTTTCCTTCAGGCCTTTTGCAGAGTTTTGGAGATTCCCTGCAGGCCCCCTCTCCTGCAGTTGCCTTGACTCAAGTGGATATCTCTGTATTCTGGGTGGTCTGTTCCAACTCCTCAGCTCCTGCATATCCAGCTGGGCATACCCAGCCTCTCTCAGCTGAAGTGCTTCTAACAGGATCTGTTGGACATGACCCAAGTCTTTCTCTACTGTCACCCACTTGTAGTCATGGAACACCTCCTCATCCTTTGCCCCAGCAAACTCTGGGAGTGCCCAAGGATTCCAGTATAGCAGCCCTCCTGGTTTCTCTATCTCCAAATGACTTAGCCAGCCCTTCTTAACATTCTTGTTGGTGGAGCTGGACTTCAGTCCACAGCCTGACTGAACTCTCTTGGTCATGAGTCGGGCGCTAGTCTTCTGTGCCTTCCACCTGCAGGGACACATTTCAGAGCTTTCCCAGCCGTCTATGAAGCCCACATCCTAGGCATGGGGTTGGGAAATAGCATCTGTACCCCTTGTCCCAAGTATCTAAAGCAGAGAAAAAGCCTCTTTAAGAAATCTGAAACCATGGCCTCTAAATCTCCTCTCTGACCCTTTTATATCCTTAATTAATGAGAGCCCCAGGAGACGTGAGCAGGTTGGCCTTCTTTCCCATTGTAAATCCCGTGTGGCAGAGAGGAGGTTGGGAATGGGGGCTGGTCTCACTCTAGTTTGGGCCTCCTGCGCTGTGGTTTTGATGTGGCCCTCTAAACTGAGGCGAGGTAGTGTCATTCTACTTCTAGTGCAGTAATTTGAGTGACTTTTTTTGCCGCTGGGTGCCAGTGTTTTACTTGTATCTCAACCATATTGCTTTCACATCCAACCAGGTCACCTAGTCAGCCCCAGATTCCCAATACCTTGGGGTCTCTGTCAGAGACAGAATCCACTCTAGCTACTTGCAGCAGAAATGTATTATGTAATATTAATTAGAATTTCTGGAAGGTCAAGGAACAAAACATGGATGTCACACAGTCAGAAGCAAAATAACCAGGAAAAATGTTCAACTGCACCCAATGTCCAAACACAGTATAAGGTCGCTCTAGCAGAAATCCTGCTGTGGCTGTGAGATGATGCGTCACGTCCATATAGCTAGGACTGACCACCAGAATCCCCATACGGTTTCTGCAGAAAGCTATATGCCCCCACGTCCATACTTACTATGAGAAGAGTGTGTCTGTAACTTTTTGCCAATATCCCAAGTTTGCTTAGGTTTGGGGTTTGTTGAAACATAGTCAAATGTCTGTATCTTAGCAGCAAATGGTCTTGGGAAATGTGTTGTCTTGTTTCTATCTATGGAAAAGGGAATTCATAATAAAGAAGAACTACAAAGAAAAGATTTGGGGCACAAATGACAAGTGTCTATTGTAAAACTTGTATGAAAAAAAGTTTAGGATCCCAATCAATAAACAATATTTACTATATAAAACAAACAATATAAAACATAATAAAACCCTCCCTTAGGTACCTTTTGAATTTTGTACCATTGAATACAATACCTATGCCAAATATAAATTAAGAAAAATTTAAGTCTACTTTCCAATCCTTTCTTTGGACCATCTTTCTTATCTTCACTCCTCTTAGACATTGGTGTCTTCTGATGTCCTACATTGTCATTGTTGTTTAACACTAGCAATTGTTTTGATTGACTCTTTGATAGCCCTTGAATCTCATTTAGTCCTTGTGTTGTTTTAAAGATAAATGAGGTAATCTTTTAAAAATGCTTAGTATAGTGCTTGAAACACAGTAGGTAATCAACACTGGTAATCTGCTTCTATTCCCCCTGAGATTATTGCCTGTGGTTCTTATTCAATTCTTGATTGTAAAGAACTAATTGAGATGTAATAGGTACCTTTGAGGGGCTTCTCATCCCATGTCCTCACAACTTAAATATGGACACCAATCTAAGCCAGTTAGACTTTCTCCCTGGAGAAGAGGTTAGGTGCTTGAAAGGTAAGAGCATCTATAGATGGGATCAGAGTCATATCAAAACAGCCCAAAGATACACACATTAGCTAAAGAAAGGAGGTGGTAGAACCTGGGAAACCATAGAGTTGTCCTGGTTATCACATATGGGTTCTCTAGTCAGAGTACCTAAAAATCCCTGACCTGCCACTTACTAGCTGTGGGATCTTAGGAAGTCATTTAAGCTCTCCAAGTTTGTGTTTCTTCATCTATAAAGTAGGAATAACAACATTACCCATCTCATAAGGTTTTGTTAATTGCTTTGGATGATTCTTTTTATATGGGAAGTTTGACTTCTGGGTTTAGTTTACTTGAAAGTTTATGTTTGAAAAACATATACATTCCCTAAGTCTTCATCATCCAGTGAACTAATGATCCTACATTTCATGTCCCCTGGGTATCATAAGAATAACTTAATGTCTTCAAAGATGTTTTAAAAGAAGATTTTTATAACTAATCAGCTTCAATTTAAAATTCAATATCTTATCATATAAGAATGGAAAAGAGTTTGAAGATCACAAAAGTTGGATAAGTATCAAGTTGAATTTAGTTCAAAGTTTTCTTTAGAGTTTCTCTTTAAGGCTAGGTTGATGTCCCTCCCATGGGGATTTGCTATATGTTCAGCTGGGTTAATCCCCACCAGGCTGTGGAAAGTGTGTCATTTCACAATTAGGTCAAGCGCTCCATGTGAAATGCAGAACTAAAAGCAAGCTTATAAAAATGTCTGTCTACTTCTTTCCCAAATGGGCTCTAGGAAAGCTGGCAAGATCTCTGTGACTAACTACCCAGAGACTCTGATTTTATAAAAGTGATTTTCAGACTTGTAACCCTGGAATATAAGCTTTCTGTTGTCCCATTCTACTTCACTGAATTAATAGAAAAATATCAGCATGCTAAATTTATAAACTTTCTTTTAGTAGATGACATTTCATAAATATCTTGTGAGTTGTAGAGAAGGCTTTGAAGGAAAGTCCATAGGTGATTTCATTTTAGTTTTCCTAGGTTATTTTATTCCTTCACTTCTTAATTTTTAAAAGTAAATCTAATGCTATGAACCTGAATTTTCTCAGATATTCCTGGCCTGTGGGCTGAAATAGGAGCTCGTTAATGGTGATAACCCACATTTCACTGAATTTGTCTTGTATCTTCAAGTTTCAGAGCCTTGAGTTCCCCCATTCAAGTCTCATTCAGTTATTTTGGAGTTTCCAGTAGCTATATTGCAAATAAGTCTGTCCACTACAGTTACATTGGGCGCTCATGATGTCTTCTTCCTGTGCCTTGACCACCGTCCCCCAGTGGTACTGCTGCCCACTGAGCCATTTAAGGATGCATGGTGCCATGGTGCATTTCCACCACCCATGCCACCGGTGTCCATGGGGATAATACTGAGGATTGTGCCAAGAATGCCAGCTTTCAGTGGTCCCCAGACAGACAGCCCTTGAGATGTCAGAGCAGTCCCATATTCCCAGGAACCCTAATTATGCTGAAGTTGGGCTGCCTCCCTCACAGAAGAGGAAGAAGGCCTGCCCTGTGTGGTGCTTTGTTACTCAGACACAGAAGCTGTGCTTCATCAGGAGAGAGCCTTTGTAAAATAGAGGCGTCATCATCTGTTTGCAGCTTCTCTTGTCGCACTGTTCAGACATGCATCCGGGGGCTGGCCAGGTGCCCTCCCCAGTTCTCTCCCTCTTCCTGTACAGGGCCTCTCTCCTTCCTCTCATGCAAATCATCTCATGTAAATAGATGCCTTTTCTTTCAATTCATCAGTGGATTTGTTATAACTCTTTTGGTTTTAAATGACATCGACTTGAGCCAGCAGAAGTGAATCAAAGGACTTTATTATAAAGCTCTTGGAGTGTCTGGTGAAATGAGATGGCAGGACTGCAGCTGAGCGTCTAGAATAAAACAGGGGACTGAATAGCCATCATGTTTCCTCTCCTCTTCAGTGGCTGGCTTTCCCTGTTCCCTCCTCTACAAGGAGAAAAGCCTGGCTCTCTAGGAGCTTCACTGGGGAAATGCACGCAGCAAACTGCCCATTTCGAAGCATAATGTGACAAAGGTGGGGAGTAGTAAAGGAGCTTGATGTAGATTTTGGAGATGTGGGCCAAGGTCAGGTCAAGGCTGATTTTAACAAGGCAGAACTTTATCTCAAAGACAATGAATGGCAGAGCCACTGAAGAGTGTAGAGTAGAGCAAACAAATTTTTGTAGTGAGGTCGTGCTAGTGGTATTCAGAGAATGGATTTGAGGGAAGAAGGCCACAGTTGGGTTGAGACTTTGCAGCAGAAAACCCTGACTATAATGCCCTACTAATTCCAAACTCTTACCAGCTTCTCAACCTCTTCCCCCATCCCCACCTGTACAAGTCTTCTTTGGTAAATCTAGCTGCGTCTAAGAACAGAAATCTCAATCCCGCTCCTTTTTTGGTTGAATCATGCAAGATGATTTGTTACCTGTTGAACCGGGCACTTCTGGTTAAACACAGAGCTAGGAACTTTGAAGCCTACAGTGGTATATGAACACTGCCTTAGTCATGGGGGTAGGAGATCCTAAGACTTAAAATGAAAACAGTCATCACAAGATGATGTAAAAGTGATTAACAAATAACAGTAACACAGTAATTGCTTGTTTAATGACTGTTTATTAGATGCCAGGTAATAAAATAAGAACAATACAATCTTCTAAATGTATCCTCAAAGTCCTACGAGGGAGGTATTATTATCATGCACTTTAAAAGGTAAAAGAACTGAGGCTCAGAAAGGTCAGAGGACTTTTCCAAAGGCACACAGCTGGTGGAGGCAGGATTTCAACTCCCACTCTAACACAGAGCCATGCATTTAAGAATGTGTGCTTGCTGTGTGCTGGACACTGAAACAAGTGTTGTCTTATTTCATCTTCTCAATGATTATGTGAGGTAGATACTATTTTCCAACACAGCAAATAGGGGATTGAGTGTCAGGAAGGCCAGGTGATTTGCTTAGGGCTCCAGAGATCTTAGTGGAAGAGCCACAACTTGAACCAGCATGTTCTGCTCCCAGGTCTGGGGTTCTTTCTGCCAAACCACTTTTCCCTTCCAGTCAAATTCACTAGTTTTAGTTAGGATTGCATTCAGCTGCACATTACAGGCAGCCAAAAATAATAGTGGTTTAAGCAAGAATGGCTTGTGAAAGAGGATTAGAAAGAGGCAGTCCGGGCTGGTATGGAGGCTCTATAAAGGCAGGGACCCAAGCTCCTTGAGGCTTTCCATCCCACCATCCCTCTGGTGCAGTCTTCATTCTGCTGGTCTAAGACTGCTGCTGTTGCTCTAACCACCGTAATCATGCTTCAAGCAATAGTACAGAGGAGGAAGGAACACAGAAGAAAAGGCCAAATGACACGATCTAGCTGTCTTTTAAGGTTTCCTAGAAGGTGCCACATTTCACTTCTGCTTACATCTCACTGACCAGAACTAAGTCACATGGCCATAGCTCATTGCAAAGGAGGCTGGAAAAATAAATCTTTATTAAGGGTAGACATGTACCCTGCTAAAAATGAAGCATTCCTTTATCAATGCAGAAGGGAAGTGGATATTGGGGTAGGCAGATAGCAAACCTTTGCCTCTGCCCTTTTGGCATGAATCTTAGAAGGCTACTGTAGCTATCAGGGTCATGGCAGAAACAGATGGCATACTGTTAAGGGAAAAATTATTTGCAAAGGTTTGGGAACGATTAAGGGAAGCATAAAAGGATGGTGAATCATCCATAAACCAGCAACAGAAGGAAGCTGCTACCGCCCCTAGAACCAGGGCAAGGCTGGGACTTAAGAGTAAAGACCCCAGCCCCACTGTCCACCTGTCCTCCTATCTTCTGCAGGCAGCTCCCTGGGTCTAATGTGGGGGCTCATGAGCCTCTGGAATGCAGCCATAGAGACTAGCCTTCTGGGGGCCCAGAGCAAGCAGGGGATGGCAGAGATGGTGTAGGACAGACGGGGAGTGTCCTACATAGTCACGTCTGCAGGTGCCACCAAGCCTTAGGTCTTTCCACATGCCAGGGCAAGGTTGCTGGCCCTTACAGTGAGAACATTTTCAGCAGTTTAAGGAAAGACAGAAACTTTCAGCAAGGATATAGGAAGGGAGAGGCCCCAGCTGTGGCTTATAGATGATTAAGGAATGCTCTGTTAGCTCAAGACTCAGTATAGAAACAAGGCCACAAGCTGTCCCCCTCTCTGGCCAGAGAGGGTGAGGAAAGTTATCTGCTTTGTCTCTTTACTCTCATCTACAATTGCTGAGTGAGCCACAAATGCAGTGGGCAAGAATAGTGGGTAGGTGGCTGCCTGGAATGCAAACGCCCCTGTGGACACTTCTAAACATGCTCATGCAGGCAGAGGAGAGCAGGTAAAGCCTGCGCAAGACTGGGAAGCACAGGGATTCATCTTGGCACACTTCTGTCTCCTCTTTCTGATTCTGATGAGAATTGTATATTGTCTACTATTGTCTTGAACCTGTTTTCTCCCTCAAACTTGAACAGGGATTAGTTTCCTGCTTTATCTTTGTTCTCTAAAACACCTAGCACCGAGGTGGTATCATATGTAATACTGCAGTCTGACACACTGGGTTCCAGACCCTGCTTGGAAAAACTACATTTTGTATGATTCCACTGATAGGAAATGTCCTGAATGGGCAACTTTATAGAGACATAAAATAGACATAAAGTGATTGCCACGGGCTGGGAGTGTAGGGAATGAGATGACTGCTAAAAGACACAGGGTTTCTTTCTGGGGCAATGGAAAGGTTCTAAAATTGATTGTGGTGTTGGGTGCCCAACTGTGAATATACTAAAAACCATTGAATTTTACACTTCAGTGTGTGAGCTATGTGGAATGTGAACTATATCTCAATATATCTGTAACAGAAAAAAAGGACCCTTTATTTGCAACTTGTGCATCTGTAAAATGGGCATCATAACATGTGCCTCACAGAGCTGCTTCAAGAAATAAATGAAGTCCCGCATAGAAAGCAGTTACCATGACACCTTGCACAGAGTAAGTGCTCCAAAAAAGTTGGCTGGCTCTCACGTTTATAAGATGTTCATTTAATGTTTGCCAGCTGATTCCTGCAGTTTTAAGGTCAAAATAGAATCAGTATAAAGTTGAATGTTAGCAGAAAGGGTATTTAGAAATCAATCTAGTTCTAGCTTCTCTTTCTGCAAATGAGAAATCAGAAAGTGAGGGCCCAGAAAATTACCACTGACAAGAGAGGTTCAAAGGAGGTTAGGAAAGAGTGAGTGAGCCCATGAATAAAGCCGAGATCTTAGCATGATGGCCATTTCATGACATTACTTAATCATATGTGTTCTGCTGAGGCAGCAACACAGAACCTGGCTCAGCCCTTTGCAAAGAGAGAGCAGAGAGCAATCACGTAATTCGAATTCAGTGCATTCTCTCTAGAGCCTAAAACAGAAATAACTTCATACAGTTGTTAATTTTAAAAATTCTTTTACCATTCCCTAGGTAGATTTTTAAAAACAGTGTAATAGTCATTTTCCCTAATCTTAGACATGGTAAAAATATTAAATATTAAAACTGCTCCAAACCACTCACATGAGAGTTTTTTTTCCAACTTCATCTTTCTCTTTCTCCCCACTACCCTACACACAAGCACACACATGTAATTCTAAGATGGACAGCTTTTTACAGCTGAACATCTCTGATCAGGACACATCTTATAATCAAAGGCATGTTCTAATTCAATTGACAGCATCATTTTCTTTCTTAGCTTTACATAAAATAATGGTGCCTCTTAAAATGGATGACAAATGTAAGTATGGTGTACCTACACATACACCTCAAGGGTGAACTAGAAATATGTGCTGGTTGGATGTTCAGGAGTACTAAGGGGGTCATGGCTGGTTTGAGTGTCAGAAAAAACAGAGTTCAAGTACCTCCACTGGGCGCCATCCTCCTTATGTAAGTAGAATGTGCATCCTTGAACGTCAGGCTCATTAATGGGCAGTCTGGCTATACTGATAGTTTGGCAAATACAATTCTGGACAGATGATTACTCAGCCCAGCTCTGACCGGATATACCTGGATCCTTTTAGGACAAGATGCCATTAACATTCTGCATGTTCAAATGTTGGGCCCTTGGAATATTCAGTGTTCGTCCTAGGCTTGTGTAGGCAACACTTAGGTTGTAAGTTGCTGCTGCGGAAGCCAGAGGAATGGGCGAGGCCTCCCAGCTGAATCTGCAGAACCTTTCTCCAACAGCCTTGCTTATTTTAGCAGTGAAGGGATTTCTGCAGCTGAGAGGCTGAGTACTTGGAGTGGTTTGAGAGTCCCTAATGGAGTGCCAAAGGGTCTGACTGGCAAACTCCTCACATTATAATGGCTGTTTAAATGCTGCTGAAGATAATTAATTTGGGCTTTGGAAAGCTTCCTTCTTGCTGCCTTCAATTCAAAAGGCCTCCTCCTCTCAGCGTGTGCCTGCAAACACAATCCCTGGAACTACAACAGAGGATGATAAAGCCGAAAGGATTGCCAGTACTGGCCTTTTGGAGCTCGCCTAGGGTTTCCATGGAAGTAGGCGGCAGGATGGATTGCTTTGTTTTCTTCTGTCCTTGAGCGCTGAGGCTCGCCTCACTTTGCTGGTTGGTTTGGAGCCTTTAGAATAATGTCCTCAGAAGCAGGGCCATCAGGAGCACGTGGGGGCCGGAGGAGACTTGCATGGGGCGGTTGCATGTGCCTCTTCTGCCAAACCAAACCAAGCAGAAACACAGAACACAAAACACAAAACAAACCAGCCAGAAAGGATTCGTTCTGAATCAATCTGGAGTTTTGATTCCTAAGGTGGAAAGGAGCAGAATGGGAATCTTCTTAAAGCCTGAAACTGAGGCAGTCAGCAGAGGTGTTGCGTTCAGCTGGCACAGAAGGGTCCAGAGGCTCTTCCTATTCACTCAGCAAGTATTTACTGAGCATCTGCTGTGTGTACGTATTCTTCTAGGCACTGAGGATATGAAAATAGCAGTCAATAAAATGGGCAAAATCTCCATCCATATGGATTCTCCCTTCTAGGGGATGGAGACAAGGTACAAATAAATGAGTAGATCACATCAGGTTAGCGATAAGTGCTAAATACTGTGAAAAAATCAGGCAGGTTAAGGGACAGGAAGTGTCCAGGGTACGGCACGTTGCTGTTTTCTGAGGGACAGCAGACAGTGAGCCGTGAAGGCATTGTGGTGGGTTGTGTCCAGTAGAGAGAAGAGCAGGTGCAAAGGCCTTAATGCAGGAGCCAGCCCAGCATATACAAGGGTCGGGATGCAGGCCTAGCGTCCGGAGCAGGCGGAGCTGATGACAGTGGTGGGGGGTAAGGTCCAAGATTTTCGGGGGAGGGCTACTTTGATTTCCTGAGGAGGGAGAGTTGGGAAGTGTTTGAGTAGAGGAGTGAGGTGATTTGGGTCATGTTTTAACAAGAGCCCTCTGAGTGCTGTGTGAGGAACACATCATGGCAGGAGGCAGGGGTGGAGGCAGGGAGACCGGCTAGGAGCCTGCTGCACTGGTCCAGGTAGAGACAATGGTGTGGACTGGGTGGGAGGACTGGAGATAGAGGTGGTTTGCTTCTGGACGTATTTGGAAGGTGGAACCAATGAGATTGGATGCGGGACGAGCCGATGGATTGGCTGTCAGGGGCGTGAGAAAGAGAGGAGCGAAGAGCGACTCCAGGTCCTCAGGTCTGCACAACAGGGATCGAGCTGTCCTATACTGAGATGAGGGCACTGGCAGTGATGCTCATTTATGGGGGCAGGGTGGGGGGAAACCCCATTTTGGAGTTAAGTCTGAGATCTTTATCAGATATCCAAGTGGAGATGCTGGTTAGGCAGTTGTGAGTCAGTTCAGGGGGAAGGTCTGGGCTAGGGCCATGAATGTGGGAGTGATCAGCCTACAGATGGTATTAAATGGACTGAATGAAGGGATCTAGGGCAAGTGGGTAGGTAAATAGAGAAGAAAGTGGAGGATAGAGTCCTGGCGGGTCAGACCTGCCCTGTACTGCCTTCATGAAGGAGAGTCAGGCAGTCCAGGACCAGGGCTTTCTGCCTCCTGGGGTTTGAGTTGGAAGGGTCACAGAAGGTAAGGTCCTAATCTGGTCGGCAAATGTTTGGTGAGGTCTGGAACTAAGCAAGGGGTACTGTCTTCTCTACCAAATGCACAGGTCTGCTCATAGCCTCCCGCCTCTGCTCCCCAGAAGCAATGACCGTAGTGGGAATTCCGTCCCTTCCCTCAAGAGCTACCACCTTGCCACCTGTGAACTTTCCACCAAGGGCTTTATACTGAGATGGTGACTAAGGCCTGGTTTTGCTACTTGCTGGCTATGTTACCTTGGGCAAGTCTCTTAACCTAGCTGAACATCAGTTTCCTTATGTCCACATGTTTCACAGGCTTGTTTTGACAATTGAATAGGATTATATGCATAACCAGGCCACTGTTGTGCCTGGCAAATAAGAGGTAATTAAAATATTTTCCTACTATAATAATATATTATATAGGAGTATATAATAGTGTCATATATACAGTATTTAATAGTATAATAATTTACTACTATAATAGTAAATACTATGTGCCAGGCGCTATTTCATACATCTTTTACATATTTACTTAATTATCACAATGACCCCATGAGGCAGGCACTGTTATTATTTGCACTTTACGGATAAGGTTAGGTAACTTGGTCAGCTAGTATCTCAAGTAGCCTGGCTTTAAGATTTATTCATTTAACTGCTATGCTATACTGCTTCTTGGGAATACTTAAAAAATTTTACTCTCTTTCATTTTCAAGTGTTTTTATTATATGGCTCTTGTTTTCGATTTGCAGTTTTGTATTTTTGCTTGTTATTAAGTTGCATTTATTACCTGACCCTAAGACAACTGTCATCCCCTTTAAGCTAAAGCAGGCAGTTTAATGCCATAGCAAGAAAAGCAAATTCAAATTTTCTGAAATACAAGAGGCAGGTCTTATTGCCAGCCTTCCCTGGGGGAAGTTGGATCAGTGTAGCTGGGCATACAAAACAAGCTGGAGGCAGAACTTTCTTCTCCAACAGCCAAGAACTGACCAAAAAGGAAATTATGTTGTTGGAAAGCCATGAAAATCTGAACAGGAGTGAAGGATTTGCATTTTAGAATGCTTAGAGAAACGGCAGTCTGTCCTTCTGCATGCTGCACATAAGCAAGTGCATCCGTCCATATGAAAAGTGTGTGCCTGAGTGTGTGTGGGTGTGTGAGTGTACGTGAGTGCTGTGCGTAGGCTGTGCGTGCACGCGTGCATTGGGAATATGTAACACTCATTGACTACCAAACGAGTTGGCCCCATGGGTGTTTGGCTCTAAAGGGTGGGCTGGGATTCATTTTCTGGTTTATACTTCTCCAAATCACTGAGCTAGTGACATAGAATGGAAAATGGTCTCCAAGGAGAAAATAAAATCATGTTTCTCTTGAAATAGGGCTGCCATATTTGGTAAACAAAAATACAGGACTCCCAGTTAAATATGAATTTCAGATAAACCATGAATGAGTTTTTTAGTATAAATATGTTCCATGCAATATTTGGGACATCTTTTGCCAAAAAATGTATTCATTTGAAATTAGCTCTGACTGGGTATGCTGTATTTTATCTGACACCCTTACCATGAGGGCAAATGAATTTAAATACATGCTGAATTTAAAAAAATCCTTAAAATCCATAAACCAGCTTTGGATTCACAAAGACTTTTGGTTCTGACTGGGGCATCAACTCATTCTTTTCTCTTTCAGAAAGTCCCTCAAAGACCAACTGTGAAATGGGGAAATAATCTGATAAATGCTCTGTCCTCTCCCCAGGGGAAAACCCAGTAGAATTTCACATCCTTATCCTCACATATAATGGCCTGGGGCACTTAATAGAACTTCCTTCTCCACTTCAGTAAAAAAAACAAGTAAGAAGTTTTAGAAAGGGTTGTTAGGATATGCCTTAATAGCCAGCCAATACTGTGTGGTATTCAATTTCCTCTTCCTTTTCCCCTCTCTCTAGCTTGCATGCTGGGTGACGGAAGTCTTCCTTTCAGGTGAGCAGCAAACTGGCAAGTCTCTGGAGGAATACTGCACTGAAAGGAGCGCAGGTGGAGGCTTTCATGGCGCTGATCCCCGGGAGACCCCAACCAGGCACAGGTGAGGGCCCAGATCCAGGGGGCCTGTGGTGCGAGGATTGGAGGGGAGCCCTCCATGCCTGGGTAGGACTTCTTCCACCTGGAACAAAGTGGCATGTGGGGGTAAACCTCAGGCTTTTGTGTCTAAGGAGACTGGTTGATTCATTGTGTACAAGGACAGAGTATTCTTTGCCTGACTTATTTACCATACGTTTTAATTAGCTGCCAGGCCTCTCACAGCGGTCACTTTTCCAAAGGTAGACAGATTTGAGCTTGTTAAGGTGATGGCTTAAGTAAAAGCTTTATCATTAGGTCTTGCTTTTTTTCCTCCGCTCATTTCTGCTCAAGGACTGAGCTCTGTAACCCAGTATGGCAAAATTGGCATCCTCCTAGTAGATAAGTAGCCCCAGAGACAGGGCCCTACACTACGGACTCATAAATGCAAAGAACTTCGTCTTGTTTCTGTACCCTTTAAGCTTAGCAGAGTGCGTAGCCCGCAGGAACTACTTAAGAAATGTTCGTTGAACTGTTCAGTTGAGGCCCATTCAGAAGGCACTCACTCTTGTCATCTCTCTGTCACTTCCCACATGCTTTCAGCGTCCAAATCCTGTGGAGCCTATCGAGCAATAGTCAAAAATTTTAACCAACAGCTCAGGATGGGCACTGATCAGTCAGCTACCAGGCTAGAATAGGATTCTGAAGGGCCCCTCCAGTGATAGACATTAACTCTTTAGTTCCTGTTTCACTCAGGGGGATATAGAGAAGAGACATTAATGGAAGGGGTACCAGGGGTTACAGCAGTGCCACTTACCACTTGAAATGGAAGCATTTAAATACTTGAGCAGTGGTATAGTTGTACTAGTGCACATGAGCCAATCATATTGTAAGGCCCGGAAAACAGGCCCTGCTCAGCCCTGGGAATGACGGCGACCCAAATACTCACAAGAGACCGGTCTTGATGCAAACAGCAAGAGGTTTATTGATTTCACCAGTGCGCTGGGGTCAAGACTCATATCTCACGCAGGAGCAGAGTCCGACCCCGAGCAGAATTTTACAAGAGGTTTTAAAGGGAAAGAAACTATACCTAAGGGGAGGCGAGGGGGTGGTCTGTTGATAGCAAAAATATTTCTATTAGAGTCCCCCCACAGGGCTTCGGCATTCTTTACTTTATCTTTACGGTTCGTTGGTTTCTGGTATATACTCAGGTCCTGTTTTGCAAATATGTCCAGGCCGGTTTTTATGACTCAGGCCAAGGGTCAGAGCTTACTTAAAATTTTCCTATTCCTTCAGGTGGTTTCGGGGAAACTGAAACTTAGGCCCTCTGATTTCTGAGGCTTTCTGAGGCCTGTCATGGCATTAGTTTGGTCCTTTCAATATCTCTTTGATTACCCCAAAGCTATTCAATACAATGTAGCCAGACTTACCTTTTTCTTTTTTCCTAAATGGAGGTATGGTTGCTTTTCCCTCTAGATAAACATGGTTGTTCTAAAAATAAAATGAAATAAAATGAGCTTGGAAGATACCTGCAGCATAGTTTTTTTAAATCTCTTTTATCCACACCAGAGAATTTTTTTTTTGGTATCCTTAATCTACAGTTACATATGCAATATTATGGTTGTTAAACTACCCCCTTCTTCAGGTCCCCCCCACAAACCCCATTACAGCCACTGTCCATCAGTGTAGTGAGATGCTATAGAACCACTACTTGTCCTCTCTGAGTTGTACAGCGCTCCCCATGCCCCCCCAACATTACATCTGCTAATAGTAATGCCCCTTTTTCCCTCTTACCCCTGCCTTCCCACCCATCTTCCCCAGTCCCTTTCCCTTTGGTAACTATAAGTCCGTTCTTGGGTTCTGTGAGTCTGCTGCTATTTTGTTCCTTCAGTTTTTTTCTTTGTTCTTATACTCCACATATGAGTGAAATCATTTGATACTTGTCTTTTTCGGCTTGGCTTAATTCACTGAGCATAATACCCTCTAGCTCCATCCATGTTGTTGCAAATGGTAGGATTTGTTTTCTTCTTATGGCTGAATAATATTCCATTGTGTATATGTACAACATCTTCTTTATCCATTCATCTACTGATGGACACTTAGGTTGCTTCCATTTCTTGGCTATTGTAAAAAGTGCTACAATAAACATCGGGGTGCATCTGTCTTTTTGAAACTGGGCTGCTGCATTCTTAGGGTAAATTCCTAGGAGTGGGATTCCTGGGTCAAATGGTATTTCTATTTTGAGTTTTTTGAGGAACCTCCATACTGCTTTCCACAATAGTTGAACTAATTTGCATTCCCACCAGCAGTGTAGGAGGGTTCCCCTTTCTCCACATCCTCGCCAACATTTGTTGTTGTTTCTGTTTTGGATGTTGGCCATCCTCACTGGAGTGAGGTGATATCTCATTGTGGTTTTAATTTACATTTCTCTGATGATTAGCGATATGGAGCATCTTTTCATGTGCCTCTTGGCCATCTGAATTTCTTCTTTGGAGAAGTGTCTATTCATGTCCTCTGCCCATTTCTTAATTAGATTATTTGCTTTTTGTTTGTTGAGGTGCATGAGTTCTTTATATATTTTGGATGTCAACCCCTTATTGGATATTGTCATTTATGAATATATTCTCCCATACTTTAGGATGTCTTTTTGTTCTACTGATGGTGTCCTTTGCTGTACAGAAGCTTTTCAGCTTGATACAGTCCCACTTGTTCATTATTACTTTTGTTTCCCTTGCCCGGGGAGATATGTTCATGAAGTAGTCGCTCACGTTTATGTCCAAGAGATTTTTGCCTATGTTTTTTTCTAAGAGTTTTATGGTTTCATGACTTATATTCAGGTCTTTGATCCGTATTGAGTTGACTTTTGTGTATAGGGGTTAGACAGTAGTCCAGTTTCATTCTCTTACATGTAGCGGTCCAGTTTTTCCAACACCAGCTGCTGAAGAGGCTGTCATCTCCCCATTGTATATCCAAGGCTCCTTTATCAAATACTAATTGAGTGTATATGTTTGGGTTAATGTTTGGATTTTCTATTCTGTTCCACTGGTCTCTGGGTCTGTCTTTGTGCCAATACCAAATTGTCTTGATTACTGTGGCTTTGTAGTAGAGCTTGAAGTCAGGGAGCGTAATTCCCCGTTTTATTCCTCCTTCTCAGGATTGCTTTGGCTATTCGGGGTCTTTTGTGGTTCCATATGCATTTTAGAACTATTTGTTCCAGTTCATTGAAAATGCTGTTGGTATTTTGATAGGGACTGCATTGAATCTGTAGATTGCTTTAGGTAGTATAGTCATATTGACAATATTTATTCTTCCTAGCCAAGAGCATGGAATGTATTTCCATTTGTTAGTGTCCTCTTTAATTTCTCTTAGGAGTGTTTTGTAGTTTTCAGGGTATAGGTCTTTCACTTCCTTCGTTAGGTTTATTCCTAGGTGTTTTATTCTTTTTCATGCAATTGTGAATGGAATTGTTTTTCTGATTTCTCTTTCTGTTAGCTCATCGTTAGTGTATAGGAAAGCAACAGATTTCTGTGTGTTAATTTTGTATCCTGCAACTTTGCTGAATTCAGTTATTAGTTCTAGTAGTTTTGGAGTGAAGTCTTTAGGGTTTTTTATGTACAATATCATGTCATCTGCAAATAGTGACAATTTGACTTCTTTACCAATCTGGATGCCTTGTATTTCTTTGTTTTGTCTGACTGCCGTGGCTAGGACCTCCAGTACTATGTTGAATAACAGTGGAGAGAGTGGGCAGCCCTGTCTTGTTCCCGATCTTAGGTGAAAAGCTTTCTGCTTCTCGCTGTTAAGTATGATGTTAGCTGTGGGTTTGTCATATATGGCCTTTATGATGTTGAGGTATTTGCCCTCTATACCCATTTTGTTGAGAGTTTTAATCAGGAATGGATGCTGAATTTTGTCAAATGCTTTTTCAGCATCTATGGAGATGATCATGTGGTTTTTGTTCTTCTTTTTGTTGATGTGGTGGATGATGTTGATGGATTTTCGAATGTTGTACCATCCTTGCATCCCTGAGATGAATTCCACTTGATCATGGTGTATGATCCTCTTGATGTATTTTTGAATTTGGTTTGCTAATATTTTGTTGAGTATTTTTGCATCTACGTTCATCAGGGATATTGGTCTGTAATTTTCTCTTTTGGTGAGGTCTTTGCCAGGTTTTGGTATTAGAGTGATACTGGCTTCATAGAATGAATTTGGAAGTATTCCCTCCTCTTCTATTTTTTGGAAAACTTTAAGGAGAATCGGTGTTATTTCTTCTCTATATGTCTGGTAGAATTCAGAGGTGAATCCATCTGGCCCAGGGGTTTTCTTCTTGGGTAGTTTTTTATTACGGATTCAGTTTCGTTGCTGGTGATTGGTCTGTTTAGTTGTTGTGTTTCTTGCTTGGTCAGTCTTGGAAGATTGTATTTTTCTAAGAAGTTGTCCATTTCTTCTAGGTTTTCCAGCTTGTTAGCATATAGATCCTCATAATATTCTCTTATAATTCTTTGTATTTCTCTGGGGTCCATCGTGATTTTTCCTTTCTCATTTCTGATTCTGTTTATGTGTGTAGATTCTCTTTTTCTCTTAATGAGTCTGGCTAGAGGTTTATCTGTTTTGTTTTATTTTTTCCAAGAACCAGCTCTTGGTTTCATTGATTTTTTTCTATTGTTTTATTCTTCTCAATTTTATTTATTTCTTCTCTGATCTTTATTATGTCCCTCCTTCTGGTGACTTTGGGCCTCATTTGTTCTTCTTTTTCCAATTTCAGTAATTGTGTCTTTAGACTATTCATTTGGGAATGTTCTTCCTTCTTTAAATAGGCCTGGATTGCAATATACTTTCCTCTTAGAACTGCCTTTGCTGCGTCCCACAGAAGTTGTGACTTTGTGTTATTGTTGTCATTGGTCGCCAAATATTCTTTGATCTCTGTTTTAATTTGGTCGTTGACCCATTGTTTATCTGGGAGAATGTTGTTAAGTCTACATGTATTTGTGAGCCTTTTTGATTTCTTTCTAAAATTTTTTTCTAGTTTTATACCTTAGTGATATGAGAAGTTGGTTCGTAGAATTTCAATATTTTTGAATTTACTGATGTTCTTTTTGTGGCCTAGTATGTGGTCTATTCTGGAAAATGTTCCATGTGCACTTGAGAAGAATGTGTATCCTGCTGCTTTTGGGTGCAGAGTTCTGTGGATATCTGTTAGGTCCATCTGTTCTAGTGTGCTGTTCAGTGCCTCTGTGTCTTTACTTATTCTTTCTCTGGTTGATCTGTCCTTTGGAGTGAGTGGTGTGTTGAAGTCTCCTAAAATGAATCCACTGCTGTCTATTTTGTTTTGAAGTCTATTTAGTCTGATACAAGTACTGCAACACCTGCTTTTTTCTCCTTGTTGTTTGCATGAAATATCTTTTTCCATCCCTTCACTTTTAGTCTGTGTATGTCTTTGGGTTTAAAGTGAGTCTCTTTAAGGCAGCATATAGATGGGTCTTGTTTTTTTATCCATTCAGTGACTCTATGTCTTTTGACTGGTGCATTCAGTCCATTTACATTTAGGCTGATTATGGATAGGTATGTACTTATTGGCATTGCAGGCTTCAGATTTGTGGTTACCAAAGGTTCAAGGTTAACTTCCCTACTATCTAAGAGTCTAGCAACTAACTTAATATGCTATTACAAACACAATCTAAAGGTTCTTTTTTGTTTGTTTGTTTCCTTCCTCCTTTTTCTTTCTATTCCATTCTTTATATATTAGGTATCATATTCTGTACTGTTTGTCTATGCCTTGATTGACTTTGGGAATAGTTAATTTAACTTTGCATTTTCTTAGTAATTAGCTGTTCTATTTTCTTTACTGTGGTTTTATTACCTCTGGTCACAGCTATTAATCTGTAGGAACACTTCCATCTATAGCAGTCCCTCCAAAACACCCTGTAGAGATGGTTTGTCGGAGGCAATTTCTCTCAGCTTTTGCTTATCTGGGAATTGTTTAATCCCTCCTTCAAATTTACATGATAATCTTGCTGGATAAAGTAATCTTGGTTCATGGCCCTTCAGCTTCATTGCATTAAATACATTATGCCCCTCCCTTCTGGCCTGTAAGATTTCTGCTGAGAAGTCGGATGATAGCCTGATGGGTTTTCCTTTGTATGTGATCCTATTTCTCTCTCTGGCTGCTTTTAATAGTCTGTCCTTATCCTTGATCTTTGCCATTTTAATTACTATATGTCTTGCTGTTGTCGTTCATGGGTCCATTGTGTTGGGAGATCTGCGCACCTCCGTGGCCTGAGAGACTATCTCCTTCCCCAGTCTGGGGAAGTTTTCAGCTATCACCTCCTCAAAGACGCTTTCTATCCCTTTTTCTCTCTCTTCTTCTGGTACCCCTATAATGCGAATGTTGTTCCGTTTGGATTGGTCACACAGTTCTCTCAATATTGTTTCATTCTTAGAGTTTCTTTTTTCTCTCTGTGCCTCAGCTTCTTTGTATTCCTCTAGTTTCTATTTCTTTTATTGTCTCCTCCACCGTATCCAATCTGCTTTTAATACCGTCCATTGCGTTCTTCAATGATTGGATCTCTGACCGGAATTCATGCCTAAGTTCTTGAATATCTTTCCGTACCTCCATGAGCATGTTAATGATTTTTATTTTGAACTCCCTTTCAGGGAGAGTCATAAGGTCCATATCATTAAAATCTTTCTCAGGACTTGTGTTCATAATTTTACTCTGGACCAGGTTCCTTTGGCGTTTCATATTTGTGTATGGCGCCCTCTAGTGCCCAGGAGCTCTACTCTCTGGAGCTGCTCAGCCTCTGAAGCAATGTCAGGGATTGTAGGGGAGTGGTATTGGTGCCTCTGGGGAGGAAAGGGCTGTTTGCTGGTTCCTGGCTGCTATGCCTGTCTCCACTGCCTGAACCAGTGGGCTGAGCACACAGGTATAAGCCTCCTTGCTTTGTGTTTTTAGTTGCTGTAGACAGTTCTTCCCTCTGGCTGGCCTAATACCAGGGAAGGATTTCCTGGTTTGCAAGCCCAGTGGGGCTGGCCAGAAGAAAGGCGCACTAGTCTGCTTGTCACAGAAGGGGTTCTTGGAGCTGTGTAGGCAGCCAGGGAGCTGGAGCACCTGTAGATCGTGAAAGCTCCCAACCTGCTGGGCAGAGTGCACCCGGACAATTTTGTCTACCTGTCCTTTCTCCTGAGCAGTAAGCTCCATGCAATCCTTGCCCCTCTAGCAGCCCTCTTGCTAAGGGCTTCTTTGTTAGGAAGTCTCTCAGACCGCCTGCCCTTCTTTTGTCCCCGAGCAGCTGGGTATGGATCCCTGCTTTCACAAGCAGCTGGATTCTTAGTTTCTCCAAGAATTCTGCCTGTCTTAGCTTTGCAACCCTCTAATTACAAGAGTATCATGCAAGCACCATGAAATGTAGGTTTGTGCTCCCAGAGCAGATCTCCAGAGTTAGGTATTCAGCAGTCCCACATCTCCACTCCCTCCCTGCTCCGTTCCTGTTCCTCCTGCAGGTGAGCTGGGGTGGGGGAAGGGCTTGGATCCCACAGGACCACAGCTTTAGTAAGTTACCCTTTTCTGTGAGGACTGCCCTTGTCTCCAGGTGTATGCAGTTTGTTGCCGTCCTCTTTCCCGTTGCTCTTTCAAGAGTAGTTGTAGTAGCTTTATTTTCATATTATATGAGGTTTTAGGAGGAAGCCTCTGTCTCACCTGTCACACCGCCTTTAAAAGCCAGTTAAAGGATATTAAGAAAGTGATAGAAGATACAAAAGAATAACATAGATCAAATTAGAAAAAAAATTTTAAATGTGGTGATAGAATTTAGGAATGCATGAAATGAGGACCAAACTAAGAACTAAAAAGAAATAAATGGAATAGATAAGCCCTTAAGAAAAACAATGTGAAAAGAAGGACTTTAAGTAAAATGAAATTAAGAAAGAAAAAAATTTCAAGAGCATGTGATACATTTTGAAGAGAGAAAAGGAGATCTGACATACAGAAAATAGGAATCCCTGAAAAGAAAAACCAAAGAAAGGAAACAGAACACATACCAAGATTACAATTCAAGAAAACTTTCCTGAAGTGAAAAAAAAAAGATTTGAAATTACAGGTGAGAAGAACATACTGCACATTATAATACCAAAGCACCAATACTTAGACATATTCTAGTAAAATTATTGTCCTTCAAAGAAAAAGAAAAAAATTCCTTTGAGCATCTAAAACAGCAAGGGAACGAAAATTATATTAGTATCAGACTTTTGACAGAAATGATTTACCCCAGAGGAAAATAGAATAGCATATTTAACTAATTTAAGATACTCAAGGAAGTAAAATGTGAACCATGAATTTTGTATACAGTAAAAGTGACTTTCAAGTATTTATGTATTTCACCTGACAGCTATTAACAAGAGATGGACTGTTCTCAGTATAAAGAACTCAGAGAATACTGTTCCCATGACCACCTTCAAAGGTTTCTATTTGAAAACAAGCTTCAGACAAGAGAGACCAGTGGAGAGAATTAAAAATACATTATTTTTGATTGAGATGAAATGGGTTAAAAGGAAGAGAGTATAGTATGTAATGGCTATATGATCAAATGATGTATATATAGCACAAATATTTTAAAATAAGGAGAGAAAAATGCAAAGAAGTCCTTAAATATTTTCAGTAATAATATTTAGTTGTATTAGTATTCCTATTTTGAGATAGTTGTGAGATAAAGTCAGTCAGTAATTATAGGCTATTCTGATTCTATCGTCACCTGTGTTCTTAAGAACCAGATTCTACTTTGGCAGAAAGATCATATGGGGATAATACAAAAAAAAGGTTAAGTAAAAATAAACACAAATTTAAATTGGAAGTATTAGTATGATATCTATATACTTATATCATACAAGACTCTCCCCATCTCTCTTTGTGTATATATAATATATATATGTGTGTATGTGTGTATATATATAAATATCTCTATATGTAGTCTGTAGTCTCTCTCTCTATATATTTTTATATATAGATGTCTATATGTAGTGTAGTTTGTAGTGTGTGTGTGTGTATCATCTTGTCTTAGCTTTGTCTCCTGAAGGGCCTACAATATGTGACCAAGGCAGCAGGATGGGGCATCCCTAGTACCAAAAATGTAGTCTTAAAATATGACTTGCCACTAAATGAAATTAAGTCTTCTTGGGGAAATGGATGATTCACAGAGAAATAGCTGATTATTATCTGTGACAGAAAATACACAAGATGAGCCTAAAACATTTTGTCACACCTGATAGCAAGAAAAGTATCAGATACTTTGAAGGACATGGCAAAAAAACCTGAGAAGTCAAGTGAAGAGGCTCTCACTAGCTAAAGATAGAATAATTTGAGCTTTCAGGAAAGATAACTGCAATTGAAGGAAAGCTGTCACATATGTTTAAATCCATGAATTCATACAAATATTAAAAAAATAATTGATTACCTTCAGAGGGATCAATGGGATTTCAATTCACTGGAATAGGGATACAGAGCTATTCATTATCTTGAAAACTGGCAAAGAAAGAACTGGAAGCAAGCCTTTATCTTGCCTTTTCTGTGAAAACTAACACTGGGTAACCGATAACTGGAAATTATCTCCTTGTAAAAACATTGAAAAAGGTAGGGCTAGAAATCTTTCTCTTGTAATCCTTAAAATGGATGGAGGTATTGATCAAGAGCTGCTAACATCACCGAAGGAGGGACAAGCAGACACGATACGAGTCTTGAAAGACTGCGGCAGCACTGTGGTCTTGCTGACAAGAATCTGGATCCAGCCGCCGCTTTGTGGGAAATACAGAGGACAGAGGCATGAACTGGAGTCCACCAAAACTGCGAGAAGCAAAATCCACACTGTTGACAAGACAAACGCCCCAAGTTCTTCCACACATCCAGGAAAAAAAAGGAATGGAGGGGGAAACTGTCAATTAAAAGCAATTGAAACAACCTATCAAATTTTAAAAAATGGGTTTGACATCTAGAAACACATGCATACTCGAGTAGTAAAACTATAAAGAAATGTGAGGAAATCAGTACTTAAAAAGTTAGGATAATATTTACTTTTGAGGGGATGAAAGGAGATGAGGTGCATTTCTGGGTTATTTGGCAAGATTGTATTCATTAACTTGGGTGTGGTTCCAAGGATTGTCACCTTAGTAACTTAAAAAAAACACACATTTGTTTTGCTGTTGTATTTTCAAATTAAGAAATTAAAAAAATTACATTGAAAAATGATAAACCCTCCCCTTAATTCTCTATCCCAATTTCAGACATAAATGCTTTTAACATTTTGGTGTTTGCCTTTCCAGACTTTTTAAAAGCTTGTGTGATACATGGATTTTTCGTAAATAAGATTATACTGCAGGTGCATTTTGAAGCTAGCCTTTTCACTCAGCAATATATTAGGAGCAATGTACCTTTCCATATCAAATCATATAGAGCAATCGTATTGATTTATGACAAAAAGGAATTTTTTAAAAATGTATTCTTTGCTAAAATTTTCAGCAGTACAGAAAATACAAAGAAGAAAAGCAACACATTACTCAAAATCTCAGCATCCAAGAAAGATACTGCCATTGTAACTATGTGAGGTGATGGATGGTAACTAAACTTACTGTGATAATCATGTAATATATAAACACACATAGTATGTTGTACACCTTAAACTATATAATGTTATACATCAATTTTATTGCAGTAAAACTGGAAACAAAAAACCCCACCACCCACATAATTCAAGAAGTTTCTCTCTTTATATGTAAAGGTAGAGGACAAAAGAGAGAGAATTTTATGATTATTTACCAAAGTTATTTCAATTAAAGTATTGAATTTAAGTTTAACAGAAGGAAACACTAACATTAAACTGAAGTAATTTAGTTTCAGATAACATTTTTTTTTTCACCATTGGAGAAGTGTCTTACAAGACATTCCCTAGATTAAGAAAAAAAATTAGGAAATCATTAAGATGTTGAGGTTATTTCTCTTGACTTGTGTTTTCAATTTTAGATGACTGCAGTTGATTCCCTGCAGGGGAAAGATGAGGTAATTAGCATTTTAATCTCTCCTTCTCCTTCTCCTCTCCCTCCTGATAAAAAAAAATCTTTGTATTGCTTTTACTTTGTCAGGATTCATAACACTTACATTATGTTCCACACTAGAATTCCATCAATTGTTTGGGCTTAGCTCTGTATTTAAATAGTTTACTTGCCTATCTTAAGTACTTCCACCTCTTACCTTTGTGTCTTCTGTTCCTGAGTTCTTTGTTTTTAAATTCTTGATCCTAATTGGTTGAATTTTGGGGGGGGGGGTGAAGGATTCATGGGGTTTTTTACTCCCTTAGTTCTTTCATGCTTGAGATACCTACTCCTGGCTAGGTGTAATATTCCGAGGTCATATTTTTTTCTTTCCAAACTCTGTAGACATTGCTTCATTGTCTTCTGGCATTGAGGTTATTTGCACTTGGTTCCAACCCCACCCACTTGCATCTCTACGAATGATTTGCCTTTTCTGCCCAAATATCTAAAAAATTATATTCCCTTAAAAGTTAGGAACTTAACCACACTATGTCTTGATGTTTGTTCAAAGTAGTTTTTTTCCTGGCACACAGTAGAAGTTTTTCTCTGCAGATTTAGTTCTTTCTTTAAGAAAAACCTTCCTGTATTGTGTTTCTGAATATGTATTTTGTTGCACTTATTGGATTCTCTACACCAATTGGGGACACCAATTATCCTTATGTTTGATTATCTCTTGGTTCTTTTATTATCTTATTATATTCTCCCTAATTGCTTTACTCCCTCTGAGTTTTCCCTTTGTATTTGCCGTAATTATTTCAAGGCTTTTATCCATGCCATTAATTCAATTTTCAATCATGTCTTTCCTGTCATTTGGCATTTCTAATTTATATTAGGCATATAATGGTGGTGCTTCAGTTCTTGAATCATTTCCTCAGTTCTGAAATCTCCTTTTTACTCTTCCTCTGTCATTTTATCATCTCAATTTTGAGATCTTATTTTCTCAGGTTCATATTCTCATTAAGGTCTTTATAAAGCAAGACACTACCTGGGGATCTCTCATATCTTGGGGTTATGTTTCCTTCCAGACTAGTTTCTCCATAGTTCACCCATTATCTTTCTCCTATGCCTCCCTTTTTCAACTGTACCACATTTACATGATCACCGTGTAATTTCTTTTCTCTCACTCTTGTTTAATAGGGGCAGTTCCAATCAGATCTTTTTAAAACTGTCATATAATATGGATGAAGGCTTATTGTTCCCCTTCCCACCTTAATCTAGGACAGGTTATCGCCCTCTCTCTGAGCCAGTTTTTGTTCATTACATTAAGTATTAGGAAAAGGAGAATCTGTGATCCTGTTTTACTTTGCTATCTTTATTCTAAAATCTTAGGATGGTTTTTGTAAAATGCTAATTTTATCCTGTGGCATCTTGCTTAAAACTCTTTAGTGGTTTCTCAGAGCTTTTAGGGGAAATAGCCAAACTTCTTACCTTACATCTAAGATCCTTCATTATTTGATCTACCCACCTCCCTAGTCTCAGGTCTCCCATCATTCTCTACCTCATTTTCTAATTGATCATAGGAGGCTTTTTGCTGAGCCTGGATCTGAACTCAGAATTCATCCCAACACAGAGCTTTAGAAAGGCTATTGGCCATTTGCTCTAGTTAAATCCCATTCATCCTTCAAAACTTAGTTCCAGTATTCTCTTTTCTGGGAAGCTTTTCAAGACTACTTCTCCCTTCCTTGTCCTCCATCAGGTACTTCAGATACCCCTCTTTTGTGTTTTTATGTCATAGTATTTATCATACTTAATAGTATTTGCCTTTTATAGTGTGGTATAATGAGTTTTGGAGACAGACTACCTGAGTTCACAAATTAGCTTTGCCACTTGCTTTCTGTACAAATCTGGGGGACTCTATGTAACATTTCTTTGCCTGTTTGCTTACAAAAGTTAAATAAGTTAATGCATGTAAATCTTTCATTGAGCACATGCTCAATAAATGTTCATTATTGTTTTTTATTAAAAGGAGACATCACTGACAGCTACAGAGGCTCCATACAACCAGAGCCCCTACCTGGCCACTCAGGAGCTGTCCATGGTGCTAAAACAATGCTCTTCATCACAGGACAATGTCTCCACTGTCTTACAGTTAGACCCATGTAAGGTAAATCCATGACTACATTTTCCGCTTTAGCAGTAGATGTAGCACCTGTTTCTTTCCATTTCCACAGTCACCATCCTAGTCCTGGCCCTGGTCAACTCATCAACTTCATTTTGTGTGACTGGGGTCAGCCTCCTCCCTGGTCTCTGTATCTCTGGACTGTTTGATAGACTGTTTACATTATCCCCCTCCAAACCTTTCTTTATATCAAATCACATCCCTACTTACTAACTCACAAGGAATTTCAGAAGAGTTGAAACAAATCAAATGGCAACATGAGGGAAAGGTTAAATGATACTATATCAATGAGATGTGCATGTTAATCAACCACTAAAGGTAATTATTCAGGCCATATAAAAATATAGAAAACCACTTGTTGAGGGAAAATAGCAGACTACAATGTTTTTTTAATTTTTAATTTTGCTATCATTAATGTACAATTACATGAAAAACATTATGGTTACTAGACCCCCCTATTATCAAGTCCCCATCACATACCCCTTTACAGTCATTGTCCATCAGCGTAGTAAGATGCTATAGATTCACTACTTGTCTTCTCTGTGCTATATTGCCTTCCCCATGCCCCCCCCTCACATTATGTGTGCTAATCGTAATGCCCCTTTTTCCCCCTTATCCCTCCCTTCCCACCCATCCTCCCCAATCCCTTTCCCTTTGGTAACTTTTAGTCCATTCTTGGGTTCTGTGAGTCTGCTGTTGTTTTATTCCTTGAGCTTTTTCTTTGTTCTTATACTCCACAGATGAGTGAAATCATTTGATACTTGTCTTTCTCTGCCTGACTTATTTCACTGAGCATAATACTCTCTAGCTCCATCCATGTTGTTGCAAATGGTAGGATTTGTTTTCTTCTTATGGCTGAATAATATTCCATTGTGTATATGTACCACATCTTCTTTATCCATTAGTCTACTGATGGACACTTAGGTTGTTTCCATTTCTTGGCTATTGTAAATAGTGCTGTGATAAACATAGGGGCGTATATGTCTTTTTAAAACTGGGCTGCTGCATTCTTAGGGTAAATTCCTAGGAGTGGAATTACAATATGATTTTAACATCATTTGTTCATTTATTAAACATGTAATGAGCATCTATTTGGTGATGGGCCCTAAAGATATAAAAATTATGAAGACAGACCCTTTTTTAAAAGAAGCTGAGTCTTGCAGGAGAGATAGCCATGTATACAGATTACAGACGGATATGCATTTGAATAAAGACTAGGGAGGAATGTGGAAATATGGAAATAGTATTGGGGTGGAAGTGTGGGTGAATTTTGTCTTTTTAAATATACATTAAGGAATGAACCCTGGCACAGAACCTCAGAAGAGAGAGAAGAATCAAATTCGTCTGACACAATGATATAAAAAAAAAAATTCCTCTGACACAGGTTACATACAGCTCCAGGTAAGCTCTTCTCTACTCCACTGCTGCATCATCTTAAGGCCACCAAAAAAAAAAATACTGTAATACAGAATCCCCAGATTGTGGCTTAGAGAAATCAAATAGGCCTTGACAAGGGCAAGGGGAAAAGAAATGGCATAGCAACCACATAGACCTTCTACAGCAAAATAGATGAGTATTTTTAAGTGACTGTGATAATGAATTAAAAAATTTGGAGGAAATGTGTGTAATGTTATGCTGATGAATATCCCTAGTGCCTCATTAACTGGCCACCAGGCTTACTGCCCCAGTCATGTGCCTCAGGATTCTCCAGGAGATCTAGTCGTTTCACAGTCACTACCTCCATGTGGTTGGTCCTTCTCCTGTCCCCTATCAAGAATCTTCCCCAGTCTTCCAATTCAAATCTTGTATTTTTTTTAAAGCTAAGGACTCATGTTCTTCAAGAACCCTTTCTTAGCAAACTATTCTGTTCTAGTATAAATACTTGAAAGTCAGTTTTACTGGCTATAAAATTCTTGGCTCACATTTCCACTATTTTGAAGAAGTTTGATAGAGAAAAGTGTGTGATGCTTTAGCTTCCACCTGTCATTGGTTAGTCTCATAGGGTCTACAGTCAGACAGATTTGGGTTAGGTCTCTACCACTTATTAGCCATGTGACATTTGAAAAATGTTTCATCTCAATAGATCTCAGTTTCTTAATCTATACCATGGAGATAAGAACATCTGGTTGGATTTTATGAGGGTGTAACCAATTGATACATGTAAAATGGCTCGTCACATTACCTGGGACATGTAAAGTGCTCAATACATGCAGTTGTGAACATTATGGTTTCTTGAAATTATTCTCAATTGTTTCAGGGAAATATGAATTGATTCAACCTATAACGTATGTCCCATGTAGTCGGTATTTAACAGATACCTTCTTAAGGGTTCTAATTTAAGAACATGGCAAAGAAAAACAATGTCCCATTATTATTATGTTTCCAAATGGAGGATAACAGACTGGGTAAGAATTTATGCTAATTGGTAACATTTCTTATCCACAATAAGTAGACCAAATTATTAATTTATTTTTTACTCTTTATGTGAAATTGTGAACTGGTTCATTTTTGCTCAGTTTTATATCAAATGCCTATCTACATTAATAACTAATGAAAGAAGTTAGGTTGACTTCCCCATCCTAGTATACTTCCTCCTGTATTTAAGGCACAGACAAACCAGCCTGACAATCTACAGAGGGCTGAATATCACTGTTGCTTGTGATTGGTGGAAATGTTGCCACCCAATTAAGAAAAAATAAAAAGGAAAAAATATATTCTATATTCTCAAATATTAGGTAGTTTTCAAGGAAATAATATATCTGAGTTTAGAAAGCTAATGCAGGTGTGATAATACAAACTAGAACACAAAGCTTATTATTACAGCACTTTGAAGATCCTTTAAACATATGAAAGAAATAAAGACCCTCCTTCTCCCCCTCCTCCTAAAAAAGAGGAAAACCTGATTTAGTCTAGTTTCACTTTTGAATTAGTTCTTCAAGTTAGTTAATGATAGCACTGGAAACATGGGGATTCCCGTAAATGAACAGAATGACTGTGTCCTACTAGCATAGGCTGTGGTGTCATTTATCGGGACAGTGGTTTGGTTTCTGAAGGGAGTTTAAGTTATTCAGTCTAACTAATGCTTGAAGATCATCCTAACAATTACCGAGACTGTTCCCCTCACACAGCAGTCATCACATTTAGGAAGAAATTAACATGAATTGGATTAGACAGTGCATTCACAAAGGAAAGAATGTTAATTAGAAGGAGAAAGAGGTAGTGCTGTAGAAAGCAGCACGAACAATGTAAAACAAAGGGCTGTGGTAACATATACAAGGCAATGAAGTTACTAACACTGTATCTCCAGGTTAAGATTTCCCTCAATGCTGAGCACAAATATTAATATGATAATACTCTAATACTAGAGCTTTACTTCTGGGCAGGTTCCTAACACATTTATTTAGTCCAAGTTCATTTTACAGATGAGGAAACTAAGGCCCCGAGATGGGGGCAGCTAATTTGATCCATGTCAAGAGCTCATGTTTTTACTTTGAGTAACACCTTTCTACTGCTGTACCTTTGATAGGAAGCAGAGTACAAAAGGGCAGTAAAGGAGGTTAAGTTCATGGACTGTCGGAGTCCAAATCTTGACTGTGCCACTAACAAGTTGTATGGCCTTGGGCAAATTACTTACTCTCTCTGGCCTTAGTATCTTCCTCTGAAAAACCATAAAATCATAGCACTCACTTCATAGGGTTGAATGGATTGAAAGTGATAACATAGTTAAAGTCTATGGTGCATAAGTAAGTATATTTACTAAAATTATTTCCCCAAAGGTAGAACATCAAAGACCAATCTGAAGAGAGCCATGTCAAGAGAGGAAAACACCCAGTCTGTAGGGCTCATAAGTTGAAGTAAAAAGGGGGTTAGCAGGCTTCATTAATTTTCTTCCTTTACTTTTTCTCCTAATATACCAGTCATCTCTCCTCTTGTCTGTGCTGGTGGGCAGCAAAGAAAAATCCAGACAAAATGTTTTTATTCATTAGATCATAAAGAGACATGGTCTCTATAGTGCTGCTGACACTCTATCAGAGTTAGAAAATTACAGCGGTATTTCTTCAACAGTGGTGATCTGCCAGAATAACTGGCAGCCAGGCAATGTAAAAGCTGAGACATTCATCATAAGTGTTTACCCAGCAGAAGCCTTCACATCCTTACTGCTGCCTGCTTGCTTACCTGACACAGCCCAGTTTGAAAACACAGCGTTCTTGTATGCTTTTCAAAGGATCCTTGGTAAACAAAGGATATTTTTTTCTACACTGAATTCAGGTTGTCTTAAATTCTGTGCTATTCGATTTACTTTGCTCAAAAGAATAAAGGCTAGGTTTCTCCCAAGAAGACCCTCACACATCATTCCATCCCACTTTTATTCTTGAGGATTGGGATCCTGCATTCCACTGGCTCAGGGGTGGGTAGCGTTTTCATGATCACGAGGAATATATCCCGCCTGCCTCATCTTTTCCCAGAAGGATTAGCTTTTGTGGGTGGGCTTTCCCTGTTTGGGGAAGTTGGGGTACCCCGATAAATGACACCACAGCCTATGCTTTGCACTCAGGGATTTGCCTGGAAGATCTGTGGTTTCTGCTGCAATGGGGATGAAGACCCTTTTCCTGCTGAGCTCTTATGTCTACATACATCTAGACCATCTCCATTCCGAGAGGCTGTCTTTCCTCCTGGGTTCATCTGCTGTTTGCCACTCTTAACTCTCACTCCACCGCTCCTCCAAAACGGTTTGTGAGCGCTCAGGATTTCCAAAGGACGATCTTAGAATCTAAGGAGCAGGGTCGGACATTAGCGGGCCATCCTCCCGTCCAACGGGAGAACAGCAGTACTTTTAAGGAAGTGAGAACTCCCACCTCAGTTCTCCACCAGTCCCCTCTTGCTGCTTAAACCTCGCTCCCCGTATGGTTCACATCAAAGTTCAACTCTCGGCCTGGAGTCAGGGGAACAGAGTGGGGCACGGGGCGGTCACCAGGGGCCACCTCTTCCCCGGCTCGGCGGGAACTTGAGGAGCAGGAGAGGGGCGAGGCGGCCCGGCTAGGTGGGGACACCGCCGCCGGAGAAGAGGAGCCCTGGGGCCGGGAGGTCCCCGCGCTCTGCACGCCGGCCCAGCCCCGGGCCCCGCCCCCCGCCCCCCGCCAGCAGGCTGGTCCGCCGCGGCGCACGCGTGTGCGGGCGGGGGCAGCGCGGCGCTCCCGGGCCCGCCGTGCGCCGCCGCCCGGCCTGCCGGCCTCACCCTGGTGCCCGCGCTGCGGAGCCCGGCTGGACAGTCCCGGCACTATGCGGAGGGTGAGTGCGTTGTCGCCCAGGCGGCGCGAGGGGGCAGGTGGCCAGTGTGCTGGGGGCCGTGAGGGCGCCCCCGGGACCCGCTCCCGGCCACAGCCGCCGTAGGGAGAGCCGAGCGGGGCGGGCGGGGCTGAGGGCCGGGGGCGAGGCGTGGTCGGGGGCGCGGGGAGCGGTGGCGTCGCCCCCGTCGAGGGCACCCGCGCGCACAGCCTGCGGCGGCGTCGGCACGTCGAGGCTCTCCGCCCGCGCCTCCCTGTGCCCCGCCACCCCGCCTCCGGCTTTTAGGGGAGCCCTTCGCCTCGCCCCTCACGCCCGCTCGGCTTCTTTCACCGCTGCGTTGTGCTCGGCGCCGCCCTCTCCTCGGGAGCCTCTTAAACTTTGCCGCCGGGCGTCGGTTGGGCGCCCGGGCGCCCCCCAGGAAGGCGAGTATCAGTCCGAGTCCGGGGAATGACGAGCGGAGGCTCAGCGGATGTGTTTCGTGAAAGTGGTCCTCAGGCCTCACCTCGCTTTCGGCGTTTAGAAGGTGCGAGGGACGTGAGCTCCAGCTGCCTCGTCGGCCCCCGCGAGCCGGGCGCTGCCGGCGGACAGCAACCCGCGCAGCGTCTCGGCGACAGGCTCTCAGCGCGTGGCCTGCGGGGGGCGCCCTCGGGGTCGGCAGCTTCCTACACAGCAGTCTGAGGGGGTCCCCGCACACCCCTCCCGCAGCTGGAGCTCTGAGCGGAAGAACTCTAGTCTACAGACCGAACTCCAGGGTTTATTCTACCTCGAGGAACACCTGTGACGTCGGTGCTGCTCCTTGTCGGCCCCGAGAGCGCGCGCGCCGGCCCTGCGCAGCTTGATCTATCTGTCTGGGGAGCTAATGTACCCGAAAGTGTTCGTGATTTCGTAAGTGACCAGTGCCAAGATGCCGTTTGGATTTTGACTTTGCAGGTGGAGACAGCTTTAATCAAACATAGGATCTTATACTTACAGAGTAGAAGGGGGAGTAGAGGAAACTTCAGGACATTCAAATAGGTCGCCTTGACACTATCCCAGAGCTCCTAAGGCCAACCCGATGACAGTTTAGGCTCCAAGGAAAGGGTGTTGGATGTTCTCTGAAGAGACAAGTCTGAGAAGAAATGGGAAAAACAGAATAGGACTCCTTCTCATCAGAGCCTGTGCATTTCTCAGGGGTTTGGGGTTGCCTTGTTACTAAGGCATGTATGTACGTGCCTTTTACTTTCGTCACCTGAGCCCTTCAAAAATTTCTTCCTCCCAGCTGCTATGCTAGGTCGCTTCTAAGGGAACTCTGGCCTGTCATTTTGGAGTTGGTGCCAGAATTAAGTCTCTGTGTGTTTGGGGTGGGGCTGAGGTGAGGAGTGGTATTTGGAGGCATGTAGAGCAAGTATGAATTGGCTCCAGCTTCCTCTGATAAGTCTGCTGGTGAACTGACATGGAAATCCACCTGGCTTACCTTTTGGAGTTAGTCCAAACCTGGTCAGGTGTTTTTGGGGAGAACAGGATTCCAGCCAGGCTGCCCAGCTGATTTGTCATGCGTGGCACTGGTGGAGCAGCAGAAGTGGAAACTGGCAGGGTTACCTGTGTGAACTCCAAATTCAGGGGCCGGCTATGTCCTTTTATCTTCAGTGCCAGGGAGGTAATTAAGGAATGAAGATGGGATACGATCTGTATGTTTAAGGAAGGTGTGTTAGAGGGAGAATCAAGACTCGGGGATGGGTGGCATTAACCAGAGAATCTTTTTTTTTTGCTCTTTTTAATGTACAATTACATGAGCAATATTATGGTTACTAGACTCCCCCTATTATCAAGTCCCCACCACATACCCCATTACAGTCACTGTCCATCAGCGTAGTAAGATGCTATGGAACACTATACTTGTCTTCTCTGTGTTATACTGCCTTCCCTGTGTGCCCGCCCCTCTACATTATGCGTATTAATCGTAATACCCCTTTTCTTTCTTTTTTTTAATATAATTTATTTTGGTATCATTAATCTACAATTACATGTGCAATATTATGGTTATTAAACTACCCCTTCATCAGGTCCCCCCCACCAACCCCATTACAGTCACTGTCCATCAGCATAGTGAGATGCTATAGAATCACTGCTTGTCTTCTCTTGAGTTGTACAGCCCTCCCCATGCCCCCCCCCAACATTACGTCTGCTAATCGTAATACCCCTTTTTCCCCCTTATCCCTCCCTTCCCACCCATCTTCCCCAGTTCCTTCCCCTTGGTAACTGTTAGTCCATTCTTCGTTCTGTGAGTCTGCTGCTGTTTTGTTCCTTCAGTTTTTTCTTTCTTCTTATACTCCACAGATGAGTGAAATCATTTGATACTTGTCTTTTTCCGCTTGGCTTATTTCACTGAGCATAATACCCTCTAGCTCCATCCATGTTGTTGCAAATGGTAGGATTTATTTTCTTCTTATGGCTGAATAATATTCCATTGTGTATATTTACAACATCTTCTTTATCCATTCATCTACTGATGGACACTTAGGTTGCTTCCATTTCTTGGCTATTGTAAATAGTGCTGCGATAAACATAGGGGTGTATATGTCTTTTTCAAACTGGGCTGCTGCATTCTTAGAGTAAATTCCTAGGAGTGGAATTCCTGGGTCAAATGGTATCTCTATTTTGAGTTTTTTGAGGAACATCCATACTGCTTTCCACAATGGTTGGACTAGTTTACATTCCCACCAGCAGTGTAGGAGGGTTCCCCTTTTTCTACATCCTCGCCAACATTTGTTGTTGTTTGTGTTTTGGATGTTGGCCATCCTCACTGGTGTGAGGTGATATCTCATTGTGGTTTTAATTTTTATTTCTCTTATGATTAGCGATGTGGAGCATCTTTTCATGTGCCTGTTGGCTATCTGAATTTCTTCTTTGAAAAAGTCTCTGTTCAGCTCATAAGCCATTTTTTAATTGGCTTACTTGCTTTTTATTTGTTGATGTGTATGAGCTCTTTATATAATTTGGATGTCAACTCCTTATCGGATATGTCATTTATGAACATATTCTCCCATACTGTAGGATGTCTTTTTGTTCTGCTGATGGTGTCCTTTGCTGTACAGAAGCTTTTTAGTTTGATATAGTCCCACTTGTTCATTTTTGCTTTTGTTTTGTTGCCCAGGAGATATATTCATGAAGAACTTGCTCATATTTATGTCCAAGAGATTTTTGCCTATGTTGTCTTCTAAGAGTTTTATGGTTTCATGACTTACATTCAGGTCTTTGATCCATTTTGAGTTTACTTTTGTGTATGGGGTTAGACAATAATCCAGTTTCATTCTCTTACATGTAGCTGTCCAGTTTTGCCAACACCAGCAGTTGAAGAGGCTTTCATTTCCCCATTGTATATCCATGGCTCCTTTATCATATATTAATTGACCATATATGCTTGGGTTTATATCTGGACTCTCTAATCTGTTCCATTGGTCTGTGGGTCTGTTCTTGTGCCAGTACCAAATTGTCTTGTTACTGTGGCTTTGTAGTAGAGCTTGAAGGCAGGGTGCATAGTTCCACCCACCTTATTCTTTCTTCTCAGGATTGCTTTGGCTATTTGGGGTCTTTTGTGGTTCCATATGAATTTTAGAACTATTTGCTCTAGTTCATTGCAGAATGCTGTTGGTATTTTGATAGGAATTGCATTGAATCTGTAGATTTCTTTAGGCAGGATGGCCATTTTGACAATATTAATTCTTCCTATCCATGAGCAGGGGATGTGTTTCCATTTATTGGTATCTTCTTTAATTTCTCTCATGAATATCTTGTAGTTTTCAGAGTATAAGTCTTTCACTTCCTTGGTTAGGTTTATTCCTAGGTATTTTATTCTTTTGGATGCAGTTGTGAATGGAATTGTTTTCCTGATTTCTCTTTCTCCTAGTTCACCATTAGTGTATAGAAATGCAACAGATATCTGTGTATTAATTTTGTATCCTGCGACTTTACTGAATTCAGATATTACATCTAGTAGTTTTGGAGTGGATTCTTTAGGGTTTTTTATGTACAATATCATGTCATCTGGAAACAGACAGTTTGACTTCTTCCTTACCAATCTGGATGCCTTTTATTTCTTCGTGTTGTCTGATTGCCATGGCTAGAACCTCTAGAACTATGTTGAATAAAAGTGGGGAGAGTGGACATCCTTGTCTTGTTCGCGATCTTAAGGAAAAGCTTTCAACTTCTCACTGTTAAGTATAATGTTGGCTGTAGGTTTTTCATATATGGCCTTTATTATGCTGAGGTACTTGCTGTCCATACCCATTTTGTTGAGAGTTTTTATTATGAATGAATGTTGAATTTTGTTGAATGCTTTTTCAGCATCTATGGAAATGATCATGTGGTTTTTGTCCTTCTTTTTGTTGATGTAGTGGATGATGTTAATGGATTTTCAAATGTTGTACCACCCTTGCATCCCTGGGATAAATCCCACTTGATCATGATGGATAATCTTTTTGATGTATTTTTGAATTCGGTTTGCTAATATTTTGTTGAGTATTTTTGCATCTATGTTCATCAGGGATATTGGTCTGCAATTTTTTTTTATGTTGTGTTTGCCTGGTTTTGGTATTAGAGTGATGTTGGCCTCGTAGAATGAATTTGGGAGTATTCTCCCCTCTTCTACTCTTTGGAAAACTTTAAGGAGGATGGGTATTAGGTCTTCACTAAATGTTTGAGAAAATTCAGCAACAAAGCCATCTGGTCCAGGAGTTTTGTTCTTAGGTAGTTTTTTTGATTACCAATTCAATTTCT
>JAVSCE010006888.1:0-24273 GCA_032199065.1 Smutsia gigantea | reverse complement strand
ACATGGAGACTTAACAACATTCTCCTCATTAATCAATGGATTAAGACCAAATCAAAACAGAAATCAAAGAATATGGAGACTAATGACAACAACAACACAAAGCCACAACTTCTGTGGGACGCAGCAAAGGCAGTTCTAAGAGGAAAGTATATTGCAATCCAGGCCTATTTAAAGAAGGAAGAACATTCCCAAATGAATAGTCTAAAGACACAATTACTGAAATTGGAAAAAGAAGAACAAATGAGGCCAATAGTCACTAGAAGGAGGGACATAATAAAGATCAGAGAAGAAATAAATAAAATTGAGAATAAAACAATAGAAAAAAATCAATGAAACCTAGAGGTGGTTCTTTGAAAAAATAAACGAAATAGATAAACCCCTACCCAGACTCATTAAGAGAAAAAGAGAAAGTACACACATAAACAGAATCAGAAATGAGAAAGGAAAAATAAGGATGGACCCCACAGAAATACAAAGAATTATAAGAGAATATTATGAGAATCTATATGTTAACAAGCTGGAAAACCTAGAAGAAATAGACAACTTCTTAGAAAAATACAACCTTCCAAGACTGACCAAGCAAGAAACAGAAAAACTAAACAGATGTATCACCAGCAACGAAATTGAAGTGGTAATCAAAAAACTACCCAAGAACAAAACCCCCAGACCAGATGGATTCACCTCTGAATTCTACCAGACATATAGAGTAGAAATAAAAGCCATTCTCCTTAACGTTTTCCAAAAAATAGAAGAGGAGGGAATACTTCCAAACTCATTCTATGAAGCCAGCATCACTCTAATACCAAAACCGGGCAAAGACCTCACCAAAAAAGAAAATTACAGACCAATATCCCTGATGAACGTAGATGCAAAAATACTCAACAAAATATTAGCAAACCAAATTCAAGAATACATCAAGAGGATCATACACCATGATTAAGTGGGATTCATCCCAGGGATGCAAGTATGGTACAGCATTCGAAAATCCATCAACATCATCCACCACATCAAGAAAAAGAAGAACAAAAACCACATGATCATCTCCATAGATGCTGAAAAAGCATTTGACAAAATTCAGCATTCCTTCCTGATTAAAATTCTCAACAAAATGGGTATAGACGGCAAGTACCTCAACATCATAAAGGCTATATATGACAGACCTACAGCTAACATCATACTTAATGGCAAGACGCTGAAAGCTTTTCATCTAAGATTGGGAACAAGACAGGGATGCCCACTTTCTCCACTGTTATTCAACATGGTACTGGAGGTCCTAGCCACGGCAATCAGACAAGACAAAGACATACAAGGCATCCAGATTGGTAAAGAAGAAGTCAAATTGTCACTATTTGCAGATGACATGATACTGTACATAAAAAACCCTAAAGACTCCATTCCAAAACAACTAGAACTAATACCTGAACTGAGCAAAGTTGCAGGATACAAAATTAACACACAGAAATCTGTTGCTTTCCTATACACTAAAGATGAACTAACAGAAAGAGAAATCAGAAAAACAATTCCATTCACAATTGCATCAAAAAGAATAAAATACCTAGGAATAAACCTAACGAAGGAAGTGAAGGACTTGTACTCTGAAAACTACAAGACACTCCTAAGAGAAATTAAAGAGGGCACTAACAAATGGAAATGCATCCCATGCTCTTGGCTAGGAAGAATAAATATTGTCAAAATGGCTATACTACCTAAAGCAATCTACAGATTCAACGCAATCCCTATCAAACTACCAAAGCTTTCTTCAATGAACTGGAACAAATAATTCTAAAATTCATATGGAACCACAAAAGACCCCGAATAGCCAAAGCAATCCTGAGAAGGGGGAATAAAACGGGGAATTACGCTCCCTGACTTCAAGCTCTACTACAAAGCCACAGTAATCAAGACAATTTGGTATTGGCACAAAAACAGACCCACAGAGCAGTGGAACAGAATAGAAAAGCCAAACATTACCCCAAACATATACAGTCAATTAATATTTGATAAAGGAGCCTTGGATATACAATGGGGAGATGACAGCCTCTTCAGCAGCTGGTGTTGGAAAAAGTGGACAGCTACATGTAAGAGAATGAAACTGGACTACTGTCTAGCCCCATACACAAAGGTAAACTCAAGGTGGATCAAAGACCTGAATGTAAATCCTGAAACCATAAAACTCTTAGAAAAAAACATAGGCAAAAATCTCTTGGACATAAACATGAGTGACTTCTTCATGAACATATCTCCCCGGGCAAGGGAAACAAAAGCAAAAATGAACAAGTGGGACTATATCAAGCTGAAAAGATTCTTTACAGCAAAGAACACCATCAGTAGAACAAAAGGAGATCCTACAGTATGGGAGAATATATTCATAAATGACGTATCGGATAAGGGGTTGACATCCAAATTATATAAAGAACTCACGCACCTTAACAAACAAAAAGCAAATAATCCAATTAAGAAATGGGCAGTGGACATGAATAGACACTTCTCTAAAGAAGAAATTCAGATGGCCAACAGGCACATGAAAAGATGCTCCACATCGCTAATCATCAGACAAATGCAGATTAAAGCCACAATGAGATATCACCTCACACCAGTGAGGATGGCCAACATGCAAAACACAAACAACAAATGTTGGCGAGGATGTGGAGAAAAGGGAACCCTCCTACACTGCTGGTGGGACTGCAAATTAGTTCAACCATTGTGGAAAGCAGTATGGAGGTTCCTCAAAAAACTCAAAAATAGAAATACCATTTGACCCAGGAATTCCACTCCTAGGAATTTACCCTAAGAATGCAGCAGCCCAATTTGAAAAGACAGATGCACCCCTATGTTTATTGCAGCACTATTTACAATAGCCAAGAAATGGAAGCAACCTAAGTGTCCATCAGTAGATGAATGGATAAAGAAGAGATGGTACATATACACAATGGAACATTATTCAGCCATAAGAAGAAAACAAATCCTACCATTTGCAACAACATGGATGGAGCTAGAGGGTATTATGCCCAGTGAAATAAGCCAAGTCGAAAAAGACAAGTATCAAATGATTTCACTCATATGTGGAGTAAAAGAACAAAGAAAAAAACTGAAGGAACAAAACAGCAGTAGACTCACAGAACCCAAGAATAGACTAATAGTTACCACAGGGAAAGGGACTGGGGAAGATGGGTGGGAAGGGAGGGATAAGAGGGAAAAAGGGGCATTACGATTAGCAGACATCATTAATGTTGGGGGGGCATGGGGAGGGGCTGTACAACTCAGAGAAGACAAGTAGTGATTCTATAGCATCTCACTACGCTGATGGACAGTGACTGTAATGGGGTTGCTGGGGGGGGACCTGATGAAAGGGGTAGTTTAGTAAGCATAATACTGCACATGTAATTGTAGATTAATGATACCAAAATAAAATTTAAAAAATCCATTGCATGTTTTCTAACTTCTGTAAGACTATGTGAGTCTTTTGCTCTATAAGGTAAAGTTGAGGTGGTAATGTGATGATCAATTGAGTTTCGGTTGCTACTATACAAAAAGTAGAATGAGGATTCCAAAGCTAGGCAGTTGGTTTATGTTAGATACTCAAAAAAATATTGGTATATCATTAAAAATCATTTAGGATGCATACAACAAAAACAAATACAAATAGTAATAATAGCATGGCTAGATTAAGAGCAAGTTTTAACACATTAACTTAATTTTACTTTGCTAAACTCTCTGATCTTGGAAAATATATTTTTTTCATTTTCTACAAGGCGTTAGACAAATTCCATTATAAGATCATTGTGAAATAAGTATGTACATGTTAGTATATTGAACACTTATAGCCAAAACTTCTAATAAATTGTCTTTACATTCTGTCACTATGGTCACTCCATTCTTTATGCTTTGAACTACCTTGTCTGTCTTCCTCTTCTGTTCACTTTGTAAAACCACAACCATGGTCAATTAGTGGTCGGTGCATTTAAACTACATAGCAAACAACTCCATAATCTCAATGTCTTACAACATTTATTTTTCTTCTTCATGAATCTACTGGTTAGCTCGGCAGCTCTTCTTTAGATTGTGCATCAGTTTCAGGACTGCTCTATATGTTTCCTTGTCTGGGACATACTAGAAAATGTCCTCTTTGTGGCCGGAAGACACACAAGAGGGCAAGTGGAAATATAAAAAAAGACTTCTTAAGATCTCAACTTGCATATTATCATCTGTACCCACATTCCCCTGGTCAAATTAAGTCATGTTTAGCATCAATGGAGATGGGAAAATATATACCACCTACCCTAATATAAGAAACATGACAGTTAAGTCACAATCAGAACATGGCTATGACTATATAACTGTAATAAAGAGAAGTATTGGAAAAAGTGACCCAGTCTACTACACCAGACAAACTAACTCTCTGTCCTTCCTACACTTACACACATGTAGCTGAATATGGCTGGAGGACACAGGAAAAAACAAAACAAAAAAGTCTGAGTTTACTTCCATTACCCTAGGGCCAAATGGTTTGTATTCCTGTCATAAACCAGCCCTGCCACTTAAGCCCCAAATCCCACCTGTTCTATTCAACAACCTTGCCTCAGTTATCCCTCATCTCAGTATGTATGTACAATGTTTCCATTGACTGCATGACTCCCACCCTCTATGCCAGCAAAATAGCAATATGCATGAAGTGGTCACCTTGATTCAATGCCCTTTGCAGTCACCAACCTATTTCCCTCTTCTTATTTAAAGCAAACTTCCTAGAAAGAGTTGTCTACACTCACTGTCTCTACATCTTTATCTCTATTCTCAATTCTCTACCTTCACTGAGGATTTAATCCTGACTGGAATTACTTTTATCAAGGAAATCATGACTTTTATGTAGCAGTATGTATAGGTCAATGCTGTGTCCTTATCTTACTTCATCTCTCAGTAGCATTTGACAGGGTTTTTCTCTCCTTGAAATGTTACATTCACTTGGCTTTTGGCTTTCTTTTTCTGTCATTGTTTAGTCCTGAGTCTTTCTGCCTCTTATCTGCTATCAGAACTCTAGGTGTTGTCTTGCTTTAGGGCTTCATCCTATCTCTTCTCCAGTTATATTATCTTCCTGGTTATTTCTTTCAGGTTTGTGGATGCCATCTATATACCATGACCTCCTAATTTATATCTCCAACTCCAGATTGTCTCCTGAGTTCCAACTGCATATTTTCTTTTTCACATATCATCTGTATCTTTAAGCCTGCATTACATGTCACTTCTTTAGAGAAGTTTTCCCCCAAAACAGCATCCACTAATTCTCTCCCTAAATAATTAACTTAAAACCTATTATATAGTTCATTTATTTCTTTTCTTTTCCCCATTAGACAATAAGTTCCATGACTGGAGGGCTGTTTTCTGCCACAACTCTTACAGTATCCCCAGCAACTAGAACAGGTTTTTTGCTCAGTGCATTCACATACTAATATATATATTAAAAGCTACTATATGCTAAAATCCTGTTCTAAAGTCTGTAAATACAGTAAGGAGCTAAGCAGACAAAAATCTCTGCCCTCCTGGGATTTACATGCTAGTAGGAAGAGATAGACAGTAATCAAATAGGAGGGAGAGAGAAAATGGGCAGGTGAGGGGGATAAGGAAAATCATGGTATTGGAGGTGCAATTTTGAATAGGGTGACTAGAAACATCCTTAATGAAGGGACAACATGAACAAATGAATTAGCCTGCAGAGATGGGCATAATATATTGTGACAGAGTCGTATCTAAGTCCATGCCATCTATGTCTCATGGAAAACCATAGACTATTTAGCAAATTTATGCATCACAAACAGGAGGACAAAACCAGTATGCTAGAATGCTAAATGGTTTTTAAACTCAGTATTCTTTAATGTTTGAGCAAGGTCTTCAAGAGTATTAAGGAAATAATAGAATGTCTGACATGTGGGTGCAAAGCATCAATAGCAGAAGATGAATATGGTGGTGTGTGGCTTGGGAGCGTATTTTTGGTTTTGTGGTACTTTGTTCTTGGTAACAACATGCTTTTTAGTAAGATTATCTAAAAATTTAAAGTAAGTTTGAGACATAATATCAAAATTGCTTTTCTCAAGTGTCAGAATATATGTAATTGCTCCAAATTGCTTCACATGAATTAGATCATGCTTGGGTAATTTGGTTCAATTAAACATGCTATATATTAAGACTCTGGGAAATAGAGGGCTTCCTTGCATAGATATTAAGTGACAATGGGTCTTTTGTTATGTCTCAGGAAATGGCTTGTAAATACCTCATAAATGGCTAGACAACTCTACTTGTAACCAAAACCTCTAACTAGACCTATTAATTGAATTTACACTGGTGCTGCAAAATCCAGGCATAGTTACCATTGTTAGGAAAGTGTGAAATTGGAAATTGGGAAAATCTTGTGTTAACAAAAAGGCAGTAGTAACACACATTATGTAATCTAGGTAGAAAGGGTGATGTCCCAATGGGCATGTAGTCCATGGAGATAGGAATTCAAAGACAGTATTTGGAGATCTGGGAAATCATTCAGTATAGGTGAAATAGAACAAGTAGCTGACCTTACTGGTTTAGGATCACCTATTAAGGACCTCACAAAGACAAGACAGTCAGGATCTTAAACCCTTGGATTTAAATAACTAGCAAGACATTGATGAATTATAGAACTGGCTGTAGTTAGGGCCTGAGAGAATAAATTATAGTGAGCATGGAAAAGTAGCTTCTCTAAGTGTGGAAGACGGAGTTTAATTTTCTGTGTTGCTACTCAGAGCAGAACTTCAACCACCACGGTCTGGTAGCTCTGAGCAATGGAACCAGGGACTACAACAAGGACAAACTTTCTAATTTTGTTTCATGAGGGAACGGAATACCTCAATAGGAACCCCTCATCAAATGATGGGTCCAAATGGTTGTTGAGGAGCCATCTCCCATAGACTTCTTAGAATATGTTTTTACATTCACTGGGAGGTTGTACATGAGGACCATTAAGTTAGAACTCAAAGTGTCTGTCATTGTATGTTAATAACATTAATAAATACAGACTTATATACGTTTGTTTATTTTTGGAATCTAATTTCAATGCTATGTTTAAAATATTTTCTCTTTATTAAAAATAATGGAACACTTCTTAGGTGATCAGAATGACAAAAGAAAGAAAACATTAGAATAAAAGTGCTCAGATAGTAAACTGAAAGGCAAATTATATACTTTTCTACTAGTTTTGGAATCAAACAAGATGTGAGTCAGTGAAAGTTTATTTTGTAAAATGGAATACACTCACATTTTACTGGTCTAATAATGTTTTTATTATGTTGAGAGCATCAAGTACCTACTTGGAAGAAACATAATAAAACATGCTTATAATTAAGTATTTATCCACATGCAAAGAAAGAGAAGATAATCAGGGCAAAAATATTGAAGATCACTGGCACAGGATACACTGGTATGGAAAAACAGAGATTCCATGCAGGAGGCTTTAGAGATCGAAGCTGTATAGAAAGTGTGGAGATATAGTAAAGGTGGTGACAGCTTTAGCACATTTGGGTCACTTTTGAGAAACTTAAAGCAGCTTTGGAGACTTTGAATTTTTACTTTAATTCTTATATTTTGATAAAGTATGTTCTAAGCCATGCCTATGTCCCATTGGTACATTCTGAAAATCAAAATTCCTATTTTATGCTACACAAATACTAAATTTCTTACAATGTTTGTTTTTGTATGAAAAAATGTATATAAGATTCGTGTCTTGGTGGGTATTACATTCAGCCAGTGAAGCTAATTAAAATCTTGGTTTCACTTCAAACCTTTATTTAATTTAAAGCAAAAAATTCCAGAAATAACAAAGTTTTGTTGATAAGAAGAGTGTAAAATGAAAATCAATATGTATCCATCAAATGTAATCAGAGCTCTATCTGATGTGTCAAAAATCCAATTACACCTGAATTGAAATTGTTATCATTTTCTTCTTCTTTCAGCTGACATCCCTATGTATATTACTTCTAAAAAGTAAGATCAAATGGATATAAGTTGTCATGGTCTCCATGAGAAGGAAGTCAGTACACAATTGAAACTGTACTGTCACCATCTCTGTGATGGGCAAGTCAAAATTTAATATTACAGAAGGGATTAGATTTATATTTTTTCAGTTATCTCATAAAAGGGAGAGGATGAATGCATTTTTTGAAAGCATCCATTCTCTATTTTGACCTGGCACAACCACTCATTCATTACCTTTGCCACTTTTTTCTTGCTGAATTCTGGTAGCTACAATGGATGTTCTTTCCTATAGAACTTGGCATGTACTGGAATCCCTGACCCCTGATAGAAGCAAAGAAGCCATCACTGAATGTTATTTATTTTATCACTTGTAAATGATGCTGCTGTCTTTATCACAGCTTTCTATCAGAAAAAAAGCTGGTAGGAGAGAAAAAGTAAATGGTGAGACATTTATCATGCAGAATAGCACTTAATTCCTGAGTACATTAGATGTTCCGCATTTGCCATTAGTATGTTATTTGTGAGGGCTGAGTTTTGCAAAAGTCAAGCGCATATATGCATGTGTTTAGGTAGTTAGAGAGCAGTGAATTATTTTATTTATTTATTTATTTTTATTAAGGTATTATTGATATACACTCTTATGAAAGTTTCACAGGAAAAAACAATGTGGTTACTACATTTACCCATATTATCAAGTCCCCACCCATACCCCAATGCAGTCACTGTCCATCAGTGTAGTAAGATGTCACAGATTCACTGTTTGCCTTCTCTGGGCTACATTGTTTTCCCCATGATTCCCCCCACACCATGTGTACTAAACATAATACCCCTCAATCCCCTTCTCCCATCCTCCCCACGCACCCTCCCACACCCCTCCCCTTTGGTAACCGCTAGTTCCTTCTTGGAGTCTCTGAGTCTATGACTATCTTGTTCCTTCAGTTTTGCTTTGTTGTTATACTCCACAAATGAGGGAAATCATTTGGCACTTGTCTTTCTCCGCCTGGCTTATTTCACTAAGCATAATATCCTCCAGCTCCATCCATGTTGTTGCAAATGGCAGGATTTGTTTCCTTCTTATGGCTGAATAGTATTCCATTGTGTATATGTACCACCTCTTCTTTATCCATTCATCTACTGATGGTCACTTAAGTTACTTCCATTTCTTGGATATTGTAAAAAATGCTGCAGTAAACATAGGGGTGCATATGTCTTTTTGAATCTGAGAAGTTGTATTCTTTCGGTAAATTCCAAGGAGTGGAATTCCCGGGTCAAATGGTATTTGTATTTTCACTTTTTTGAGGAACCTCCATATTGCTTTCCACAATGGCTGCACTAGCTTACATTCCCACCAGCAGTGTAGGAGGGTTTCCCTTTCTCCGCATCCTCACCAGCATTTGTTGTTCTTAGTCTTTTGGATGCTGGCCATCCTCACTGGTGTGAGGTGATATCTCATTGTGGTTTTAATTTGCATTTCCCATGATGATTAGTGATGTGGAGCATCTTTTAATGTGTCTGTTGGCCATCTGAATCTCTTCTTTGGACAACTGTCTCTTCATATCCTCTGCCCATTTTTTTAATCAGGTTATTTGCTTTTTGGGTGTAGAGGCGTGTAAGTTCTTTATATATTTTGGATGTTAACCCCTTCTCAGATATGTCATTTACAAATATTTTCTCCCATACTGTTGGATGCCTTTTTATTCTGTTGGTGGTGTCCTTTGCTGTACAGAAACTTTTTAGTTTGATGTAGTCCCATGAGTTCATTTTGGCTTTTTTTCCCTTGCTCAAGGAGATGCACTCAGGAAGAAGTCATTCATGCTTATATTCAGGATATTTTTGTCTGTGTTGTCTTCGAAGAGTTTTATGGTTTCATGACTTACATTCAGGCCCTTGATCCATTTCGAGTTCACTTTCGTGTATGGGGTTAAAAACAATAATCCAGTTTCATTCTCTCACATGTAGCTGTCCAGTTTTGCCAACACCAGCTGTTGAAGAGGCTGTCATTTCCACATTGTATGTCCATGGCTCCTTTATCATATATTAATTGACCATATATGGTTGGGTTTATATCAGGACTCCCTACTCTGTTCCATTGGTCTATGTGTCTGTTCTTCTGCCAGTACCAAATTGTCTTGAGTACTGTGGCTTTGTAGTAAAGCTTGAAGTTGGGGATTATAATCCCCCCAGCTTTATTCTTCCTTCTCAGGATTGCTTTGGCTATTTGGGGTCTTTTGTGGTTCCACATGAATATTAGAATTCTTTTCTCTAGTTCGTTGAGAAATGCTGTTGGTATTTTGATAGGAATTGCATTGAATCTGTAGATAGTTTTAGGCAGGATGACCATTTTGACAACATTAATTTTTCCTATCCATGAGCACGGAATGTGTTTCCATTTACTGATATCTTCTTTAATTTCTCTCATGAGTGTCTTGTAGTTTTCAGAGTATAGGTCTTTCACTTCCTTGGTTAAGTTTACTCCTAGGTATTTTATTCTTTTTGATGCAAATTTGAATGGAGTTGTTTTCCTGATTTCTCCCTCTGCTAGGTCATTGTTAGTGTATAGGATTGCCATAGATTTCTGGGCATTAATTTTGTATCCCGCAACTTTGCTGAATTCAGATATTAGATCTAGTAGTTTTGGAGTAGATTCTTTAGGTTTTTTTATGTACAATATCATGTCATCTGCAAACAGGGACATTTTAACTTCTTCCCTGCCCATCTGGATGCCTTTTATTTCTTTGTGTTGTCTGATTGCCATGGCTAGGACCTCCAGTACTATGTTGAATAGAAGTGGGGAGAATGGGCATCCTTGTCTTGTTCCCGATTTTAAAGGAAAAGCTTTCAGCTTCTTGCTGTTAAGTATGATGTTGGCTATGGGTTTGTCATATATGGCCTTTATTATGTTGAGGTACTTGCCCTCTATACCCATTTTGTTGAGAGTTTTTATCATGAATGGATGTTGAATTTTGTCAAATGCTTTTTCAGCATCTATGGAGATGATCATATGGTTTTTGTCCTTCTTTTTGTTGATGTGGTGGATGATGTTGATGGATTTTCGAATGTTGAACCATCCTTGCATCCCTGGAATAAATCCTACTTGATCATGATGGGTGATCCTTTTGATGTGCTTTTGAATTCGATTTGCTAATATTTTGTTGAGTGTTTTTGCATCTACGTTCATCAGGCATATTGGTCTGTAGTTTTCTTTTTTTTGTGGTGTCTTTGCCCGGTTTTGGTGTTAGAGTGATGCTGGCCTCATAGAATGAGTTTGGAAGTATTCCTTCTTCTTCTACTCCTTGGAAAACTTTAAGGGGGATGGGTATTAGGTCTTCACTAAATGTTTTATAAAATTCACTGGTAAATCCATCTGGTCCAGGCATTTTGTTCTTAGGTAGGTTTTTGATTACTAGTTCAATTTCGTTGCTGGTAATCGCTCTGTAGAGATATTCTGTTTGTTTCTGGGTCAGCCTTGGAAGGTTGTATTTTTCTAGAAGGTTGTCCATTTCTTCTAGGTTATCCAGTTTGTTAGCATATAATTTTTCATAGTATTCTCTAATAGTCCTTTGTATTTCTGTGCTGTCTGTAGTGATTTTTTCCTTTCTCATTTCTGATTCTGTTTATGTGAGTAGCCTCTTTTTTTATTGATAAGTCTGGTTAGGGGTTGATCTATTTTGTTTATTTTCTCAAAGAACCAGCTCCTGGTTTCACTGATCCTTTGTATTGCTTTATTCTTCTCTATTTTATTTACTTCTGCTCTAATCTTTATTATGTCCCTCCTTCTACTGACTTAGGGTCTCATTTGTTCTTCTTTTTCTAGTTTCGTTAATTGTGAGTTTAGACTGCTCATATGGGAATGTTCTTCTTTCTTGAGGTTGGCCTGTATTGCAGTATACTTTCCTCTGAGCACAGCCTTCGCTACATCCCACAGATTTTGCGCTGTTGAATTATTGTTGTCATTTGTCTCCATACATTGCTTCATCTCTGTTTTTATTTGGTCATTGATCCATTGATTATTTAGGAGCATGTTATTAAGCCTCCATGTGTTTGAGGGATTTTCATTTTCTTTGCATAATTCAATTCTAGTTTCATTCCTTTGTGGTCTGAGAAGCTGGTTGGTACAATTTCAATCTTTTTGAATTTACCGAGGTTCTTTTTGTGGCCTAGTATGTGGTCTATTCTGGAAAATGTTCCATGTGCACTTGACAAGAATGTGTATCCTGTTGCTTTTGGGTGCAGAGTTCTGTAGATGTCTGTTAGGTCCATCTGTTCTAGTGTGTTTTTCAGTGCCTCTGTGCTTTAATTATTCTCTGTCTGGTTGATCTGTCCTTTAGAGTGAGTGGTGTGTTGAAGTCTCCTAGAATGAATGCATTGCATTATATTTCCCCCGTTAATTCTGTTAGTATTTGTTTCACATATGTAGGAGCTCCTGTATTGGGTGCATAGATATTTATAATGATTATATCTTCTTGTTGGATTGACCCTTTTATCATTATGTAATGTCCTTCTTTGTCTCTTGTGACTTTCTTTGCTTTGAAGTCTATTTTGTCTGATACAAGTACTGCAACTCCTGCTTTTTTCTCCCTATTAGTTGCATGAAATGTCTTTCTCCATCCCTTCAGTTTTATTCTGTGTATGTCTTTGGGTTTAAAGTGAGTCTCTTGAGGGCAGCATATAGATGGGTCTTGTTTTTTAATCCATTCAGTGACTCTAAGTTTTTTGATTGGTGCATTCAGTCCATTTACATTTAGGGTGATTATGGATAGTTATGTACTTATTGGCATTGCAGGCTTCAGATTCGTGGTTACCAAAGGTCCAAGGTTTACTTCCCTACTATCTAAGAGTCTAACAACTCACTTAATATGCTATTACAAACACAATCTAAAGGTTCTTTTTTTGTTTGTTTTTTTCTCTCCTTCTTTTTCTTCCTCCTCCATTCTTTATATATTAGATATCATATTCTGTACTGTTTGTCTATCCCTTGATTGACTTTGGGGATAGTTAATTTAATTTTGCATTTGCTTAGTAATTAGCTGTTCTATTTTCTTTACTGTGGTTTTATTACCTGTGGTGACAGCTATTAAACTGTAGGAACACTTCCATCTATAGCAGTCCCTCCAACCCGCACTGTAGAGATGATTTGTGGGAGGTAAATTCTCTCAGCTTTTGCTTATCTGTGAATTGTTTAATCCCTCCTTCCAATTTAAATGATAATCTTGCCGGATAAAGTAATCTTTGTTCAAGGCCTTTCTGCTTCATTGCATTAAATACATTATGGCACTCCCTTCTGGCCTGTAAGGTTTCTGTTGAGATGTCTGATGATAGCCTGATGGGCTTTCCTTTGTATGTGATCTTATTTCTCTCTCTGGCTGCTTTTAATAGTCTGTCCTTATCCTTGATCTTTGCCATTTTAATTACTATATGTCTTGGTGTTGTCTTCCTTGGGTCTCTTATGTTGGGAGATCTGTGCATCTCCATGGCCTGAGAGACTATCTCCTTCCCCAGATTGGGGAAGTTTTCAGCAATCACCTGCTCAAAGACACTTTCTATCCCTTTTTCTCTCTCTTCTTCTTCTGATACCCCTATAATGCGAATATTGTTCCGTTTGGGTTGGTCACACAGTTGTCTCAATATTCTTTCATTCTTAGAGATCATATTTTCTCTCAGTGCCTCAGCTTCTTTGTATTCCTCTTCTCTAGTTTCTATTTCATTTATTGTCTCCTCCACCATATCCAATCTGCTTTTAATACCGTCCATTGTGCTCTTCAATGATTGGATCTCTGACCATAATTCATTCCTGAGCTCTTGAATATCTTTCCGTACTTCTATGAGCATGTTAATGATTTTAATTTTGACCTCCCTTTGAAGGATAGTCATGAGGTCCATATCATTTAAATCTTTCTCAGGAGTTGTATTCATAATTTTACTCTGGACCAGGTTCCTTTGGTGTTTCATATTTGTGTATGGCGCCCTGTAGTGCCCAGAAGCTCTACTCTCTGGAGCTGCTCAGCCCCTTAAGCAATATCAGGGATTATGGGGGAGTGGTACTGGTGCCTTGGGGGAGGAAAGAGCTGTTTCCTTGCTCCTGGCTGCTATGCCTGTCTCCACTGCCTGAACCAATGGGCCCAGCACACAGGTATAAGCCTCTATGCTTTGTGTTTTTAGTTACTGTAGACAGATCTTCCCTCTGGTTGGCCTAATGCCAGGGTAGCGTTTCCCAGTTTGCAAGCCTGGTGGGGCTGGCCAGGAGAAAGACACACTAGTCTGCCTGTCACAGAAGGGGTTCTTGGAGCTGTGTAGGCAGCCAGGGAGCTGGAGCACCTGAAGATCATGAAAGCTTCCACTCTGCTGGGTGGAGTGACCCGGACAATTTTGTGTACCTGTCCTTTCTCCTGAGCAGTAAGCTCTATGTAATCCTTACCCCTTTAGCAGCCCTCTTTTTAAGGGCTTCCTTGTTAGGAAGCCTCTCCGACTGCCCGCCTTTCTTTTGTCCCAGAGCAGCTGGATATGTATCCCTGCTTTCCCCAAGCAGCTGGAATCTTAGTCTCTCCAGGAATTCTGCCTGTCTTAGCTTTCCAACCCCCTAATTACAAGAGTATCATGCAAGCACCATGAAATGTAGGTTTGTGCTCCCAGAGCAGATGTCCAGAGTTAGGTATTCAGCAGTCCCACATCTCCACTCCCTCCCTGTTCCTTTCCTCTTCCTTCTGCTGGTGAGCTGGGGTGGGGGAAGGGCTTGGATCCCACAGGACCACAGCTTTAGTACGTTACCCTTTTCTGTGAGGGCTGCTCTTGTCTCCAGGTGTATGCAGTTCGTTGCAGTCCTCTTTCCTTTTGCTTTTTCAAGAGTAGTTGTAGTAGCTTTATTTTCATATTATATGCAGTTTTAGGAGGAAGCCTCTGTCTCACCCCTCACGCCGCCATCTTTAATCCAAGAGTGATGAATTATTGGTGGATAATTTTCAAACTGCTAGCCAATGCTTATATGTAAAATGTATTTTTTGTTACCCATTCCTTCTCATATCCAAAGTCTCATCCCCAAAGATAATGGGGGTGTGAGATCTTACCACCACCATCTTTCTTCCATGTGGAAGTATGTAATTATACATTTATTCCTCTTTATAGCTGTTAGCATGTGAACATCAGTTCTTCTGGGTCATCCCTCATTCTCAGTATTCACATCCTCAAGGGCAGTGCACATCCACTTTTTTTTTTTTAACACCACAACTCTCAGTCCTTTTCAAATCCTAAGACTTTACCACACTATCTGTTAGGTCGAGAAAGCCAAGGAAATACAGGAGTCCCAATTAGTGGCAGCAAGATTTAATAGAAGACTTCACTACAGAGGTACAAAGGTACAGAGGTAGTGGAGGGCTGAGTCTGAGAGACTACAGCGCTGAATGGAAAAAGTTTTAGGGTTTTATAGTCATCAGCCTTTAGCCAAGCAGATGTTCCCAAGGATCTGAGCAGGACATAGGTGCAAGAATTTCTGTCACTTGCTTAGTGGGACTTGAGCCCCATGGATGATCTCAGGATCTGGGCAGGATGTTTTCCAGCTCCTCTCCAGGCCTGCAATTTCTGTAAGAATTACACTCAAAATATCACCATTAGTTTTCTTGTTTCTGCCTTCTCTATACTATCCTTTAGAATCGGTGATTTGTCTTATAAAACATACCCTGATCCCTAAATCAACTTATCTGAATGTTTTCTACACCTTCTTGAAACCTGACTCTCCCCTGAAAAGACACTGGTTCCCTTCAACTAGAAAAATCCTCATTACCACTTTTAAATACACTGTTGTTATTGATAATGGCATTAAGTACCCTAATTAATTTATATTCCTTGATTTTTTGCATTTTAATGTTTAACAGTATTTTCCATTCCTCCAAAAGAAATTATAGAACTAAGTGAATCATAATATAAAAATAAAATATCTATCTTGGATTGTCTGTAAATATTGGAAACAATTCATATTTCACAAAATATTTTTTAAATTTAGTCCTATTTATTGGACTTCTGGTTTTGCTGAGATAGCATAGTCCTGTTCCTCCTACCCTACTCTAGCCAAACATCATGGGAAAACCACAAGTCCCCTGTCCCCATAATTTCAGTGGGGCCAAGAAGATAGTTGGTTTTGCACCCCACCACACCATCATGCCTCACAAGTAGCACACTCTGATTTCTTTCTTCTCTCCTCTCCTCTCTGTGGTGGTGATGGGACCAAGCAGCAAACTAATATACCATTCCCCCAGCTGAAATGGACAGTGCTCCGATTCCCCTGTCAGAATAGTGTTGGTGGGGCTGAGAGGGGAGTTTATCTTCTATTTATTTCCTGGGCAGAAGCAAGTGGAGCTACAAGTATCCCACCAGGGAGGTGTCAACAGGGTTGTCACAAGCTGAGTCCATCGCCAACCTACAGCAATGAGTTGTGAACAGCTGGTGCCTGGAGGGTCTAGTCACCTCTTCCTACACCTGTTGTCAGTGAGGCTGAGCAAATTTGTGCAAGTTGGGCTAGTGAGCAGTTCATATTTCTTCCAATTCTTGATGTCAGCAAGATCCAGTAGGGTGTAAAGCAGGGCCAATTGGCATTCGTATTCCAGGCCAAACCCTGGAGTCCATGGGGTCCACTGGGGATCACAGTCAACAGCCCTATCAAGCCCCAACAAAATAGAATGAGGGGATGTAAGGCAGGGTGGTTGATATTCTGTTTCCCTCCACTCTTCCTGTAAGCCAAGACCAGTGGGAAATTGAGCCTCCAGCCACACCTAACATCAGTGATGAAAGGAGGAGCTAATTGGTTCTATGCTTCCTCCTGTTTCTTCTCTCAGTCTCTTTTCTTGGGCACATCAGGGAACAAAACTCCCAGGCTACCCTCTGCAGTGAGGCAGTGTAAAGGAATGCCCCACATTTTGAATTTTCATAAAACAAATGAAAAAATAGAGAATCTGGGAAAAAAATGTAAATGGAAGAACCAAACACAAGTTACAGAACTGATCAAATATAGTGAGTTAAATATCTTGCTGGACCTGATCAAAAAGAGAATAGAGATGATGGAGAATAGAATCAGTGAGCATCAGGACAGATCAATAATATTTATGCATTCTGAGTAACAGAGAAAACATAAACTGAAGAAAAGAAATGAGCAGAGTCCCAGGCACCCATAGGAAAATAATAAAAGAGATAACAGTCATATCATCAGATCTCCAGAGGGAGAGGAGTGTCTGGGACTAAAATATTATTCAAAGACAGAATATCTGAAAACTTGCCAAATTTGATGATATACTTATACCTAGAGTTTCAAGAGTCTATGTAAACTCCACACACTTTAAAGCAAAGGAAATTCATGTCAAGACACATCATAATTAAACTTCTGAAAACTGAAGATAAGGAAACAAGCAGTGAGAGCAGCCAGAGAGAAACAGTGCATTACTTAATAGGGAAACACCAATGCAGATGACAAGAGACTTCTCATCTGAAACCAAGCAGGCCAGAAGGAAGTGGCACATATTTCTCAAATACTGAAAAGAAAGGACTGTAAACTATAAATTATGTATCCTGAGAATATACCCTTCATGAATAAAGAGAAAATATAGACATTCTCAGCTGAGGGAAAAGACAAACATTTATGATAAGCAGACCAGCCCTTACAAAATGGCTAAAGGCTGTTCTCTAAACAGATAGGAAATGGTGACACTGGAAGGATTAGAGCTTCAGAAAGTGAAGAACATCAGAATTGGTAAAATAAATATTAATATAATAACGAACTACCCTACTTTTTGAATTCCTTTAACTCATACTTGCTAATTGAAGCAAAGTTTACAACACTATTTGATGTGGAGTCTATAGAGTCTATATATTCCATATCTGTGTCTATTTATAGATATTAGGTAAGCACAATTTGAATGACTGTCCAGGAAAACAAAATTATAGAAATGGAGATTAGTGGTTATAATGATGCAGGGATGGAGTCGGGGAGGAGGGAGTATATATAAAAGTTCAGCCAGAGGGATCCTTGTGGTAATGGAACTTTTTATATGTTGATTCTATCGATACAAATATTCTGGTTTTTGTATTAGATTGTGGTTTTCCAGGGTGCTACTGTGGGAGATAATTGGGTGAAGGGTACGTGGGGGTCTTTAATTTCATACAACTGCATGTTTATAATTATCTAAAATATTTTAGTACTGAATAGGGATTAGATTATAAGAAAATAGTCAAAAGGATATAGACATACATTATGTGTGGTATCCGTAATATCTGTTTTTCAAAAGATAAAATATGCATCATTTGTGTTATGATTGCTAATAATCAGCTAAATAAACAGAATTCTAGCATTAGCATTTATTAAAGAGACATTTCTGTTTTTTTCCTTATGAGAGATAATTTCTATGTCTCATGTTGACTTTAGTTAAAATATATCATGTAGTTTGACAATCAGTATTAAAAATGTTATTTGCAATAATAATGTTTTTGAAATTAAATGTTGCTATTTATGAATTGAAAATGTCTTCAATAACTCAGTGTTTGGTGACATTTAATGATGTGTGCTCCTGCCTGACATAAAGCATGCCCAGTCTCCAGATAATTGTCATGAATGTTTATTAAATTATGTCAACAGCTGACCATGATTTAACAGTTTTTTAAAATAAAATTTCCCTTCCTATTATGTCAAGTGACTGATTTTCCACACAAACTAGCTCTGGTTTCAATCACAAAGATTTGTAATTACAATTTATAGCATAAAGCAGGTGGACTTGCCAGTTAGCCAGGTGAAGCTACTGATTTTATTATAAAACACAAAGCTACAGCTCAGTTATGATGTCTGGATGCCTGCCCTTCAGAAAAATGTCTATAACCTGCAATTTAGACCTACTTACAGCAGAATATTTCTACGAAGAGACCAGAAATTGAACTTATTAAAATAGTTTATGAAGTCTGGAGTTGTAACATGGGGCCCAAGGCACAGTGCCATTTTTCTTTTCAGTCATTTTATGCAATTTTCTTAGTTTCAGAAATACAGGTAAACATCCTAATAGAGGAAGAACTATTATCTGGTTAAGAGTGATAGAATATCAGGCCTTAAAAACAGGTAGGATGGCAGTGTGGTGATAGTTGCGTAACTCTGTGAATAGACTAACAACCACTTAATTATATATTTTAGGTTGGTAAATTGTATGATATGTAAATTATAGTTCAATAAAGCTGCTATGCATTATTTAAAAAAAGAACAGGTAGGATGGTTGATGGATGTATATATGGGTAGATAGAAAAGGAGATAGAAAAATAAATTGTGAGTGAGTAATGATCTTTTGATGGGACATGGCTTTCCTGTAGTAAAATTTGGTATAGTAAAATTTCCTACAGTGAAATGAAACCTGATAACTACAACTGACATCCAGCAGTTCCTCCCCCTCTCATATCTGATATTCTTCCTTCCTGTTTCATTAAGCATGTAGAATCAAATCAGAGTCTAATTGATTCTTTCATTATATCGACCAGCCTAATTTTATTTTCATCCATGTGACTTGTGTTTCCTCCCATTACATCAGGAAAACTCTCTCTGCTTTTATGGCCATCCCTCAGCTTATTCACTGAATCTCACACCTACTCAACTTCGTGGAGCCCTCCAGAGTTCTCCCCTCTGTTGTCACTATAATAATTCTTACTGGATTATTCCTATGAACATACACATGCTATAATAGCTCTCAGTGTTAAAAGGCATGCCTGTCTTTACACCTTATCCCTCCAACTACCATCCCATTTCTCTGATCCCTCTTTATACCACAAGTTGAAAGGTTGCCTGTACTTAACTGTTCTCACGTATACCATAATCTCTGTAATGTAATAACTTACCATTGCTAGATGTAATCATCTATACGCAGTCCTCATCTTGCCCAACGTATGAGTTCTACTTAACACATATGAGTTCTGATCTCTCACTGTTCTGGAAACAGCCTCCAGGGCTCAATTCCTCCTTGATTCTCCTCTTAACTCTCTAGTAAGCCCTCCTCATTTTCTCTTGCATTTCTCCTCTATTCCTGTCTGCCTGACTGCCTAGAGACCCAAGGCTCAGTCTTCCCTCCTCCTTTGTATCCACACTCGTGGATGATGAGATCTAATTCAGTTGCATGTGAGATTCCAACAACTTCTAAATTAATAGCCCCAACCTTGACTTATCCTTAAATCTACACTCAGATAGCCATCTGCTATCTCAGTATTTCCCTCAGGGGTGTCTATAAGGCTTCTCAAACTTCCTTAGGTGCTCTATTCAAGTGACACAGTATGAGTGAGACTTTCCTGGGCCACCCTTTATTATCAGAGAGGAGTTCCTGGGCCATTACTGTCTAACCTTTTATGGTTTTACTTGACACCATCATACATATAACACATTTTATTTATATGTCGACTTCTATCCCCACCACCCCCCGCTCCACCACACACACACATATTCTGGAATGCATGACCCAGGAAAGCAGGTCACTTATTTTCTTCACTATTTTATCCCTAGTGCTTACTGCAGTACACAGCACATAGTATTTTCTGAATGAATAAATAAAAGAATAAAATAGTATAGAATCAATATATACTGTACAAAATGGGATTATCTGGATGGAACTGGAGTAGTACCTTTGCCATAGCAAAGCCTTGATATGTGTATTATATTAGCTTCCTTTCTCATAGGAGGAAAATCTCACTTAGAAATTTAAATCACTTCCCCAGTTACCCAGAACTAGTGAAACACAGCAAAGTTTTAAACTTCTAAAGCTCTTGTTCTGTGTTATATCATAGAGTATTCCCACAGGGAAGAGAGAGATTTTTATATACACACACAGTACAGTGAACAGGACAAGGAAGACATGGTAATTGATCAATAAGGCATATTAGTTGTAGTAATACATAAATTTTTATCTTAAAATTCTCTATGGGGGATTTTAATTGAAATTAAAATTTAAAATAGCTATTTTCCAAGAAAATACTCAATTCCCTGACATGAATTTTTAAGCCTCGTCTTTTCTATTTATGAGGAAAATGTTATCATAGAAGATGAGACTGGAGAGAAGCATTAAGATATTCTGTGCAAACACTCATGTAGAGCTCACAACCCTTCTCTCTCATCACCTTCGGTGGTTATGCACCATATGCTTCATGGCCTTCAATGCCGGAAAACTCTGTCCTTCACTGTGTCTTGTGGTCAGGAGTCTCTGATGGCAGATTTTTAATTCATTTTGAGCCAGCAATGAGATGTTTACATTAAAATCAGTATTTTTATATGCACTACTTTGTTTTTATTTTTGCTAATATATTCTTATGTGTAAAAAAAGCAAACATAAAACTTTAAACTGAGGGTCCTTAGTTCACAGCGTAAAATTTACTTTACTGATCACGTTTGTGTTCAATAACTACAAAATCTACTTGAAAAATATGTCCCAATGTGAACATTTTTTTTTCCTAAGAAGCGTGGCTTTGTATCTGTTCCCCAATTATCAGTATCCGTCAATGTGACCTTCCACCTTTACTTCCACTTTTACTTAGTGCTTACTTTTTTTAACTCTAGTCCCTTTGGTTTTGTCTTCTTTGGACTTCTTTATTAAATCTCAGACATTATCTAGCTCTGTAAAAGATGCAGAGGATAAAGCAGCAACAGTTTAATCCTTCACAAAGAAAATTTAATCTCTGAAATGCCCTTCTTGCTATTTAATAGATTCCCCCATTCAGTCAACAGGGTACAGGTAGGAAGGCAAGATTGCTTCATCTCTAGCTTTTCCATGATCATAGCAGCCAAATGGCAAATCAGAGTCAAGTTTCTCTATCTGTCCTATGTTTTGAGAGTCTGGAATTAGAATTTCTGTAAGCAAATTCAAAAAGGAAAAGCTAATTTCATGTATTAGTTTGTTAAGGCTGCATTAACAAAATATCAGAATGGATGGCTTAAACAAAATAACTTCATTTACCACCTCTTTAAAGGCCCTATCTCCAAATACACTCACATTCTGAGGTTCTGGAAATAAGGGATTCAGCATATGAAAGGGGGGGTCATAGGTCATCTCATAATATCTCCAAAGAACAAATGGAAAAGGACTCTTTTCCCAAAAACCACATTAACAATTTGTTCCAGTGTTCAGTCATAATTAAAAAATTATTTTTCCAAAAAAGATCAGTTATTGAAAATAATAAAGTATTCAAGTAGAAAGCACGTAAATTTAATGTGTGAAAATGGTTAATGAAAAGTGATGTTCTTGATGACTTGATGTTTTAAAATAAAAACTTGTACTCTTATTTAAAATAAGTCACTGTAACAAAAATAATAGTGTGACTTAGGGTGTTAGTATGTTTGTTAGTGTCTCTTTGATTACCTGACATGGGCCATTTCTAATGCCATGCTAAATAGTAGAAATTATGCTGTGGGGAGCAGTAATGTAATACAACTAAAGTGATTAAAAATGAATCTCTCAGGATGAAATACTTTCATTACTAAAAGGAGGATTATGCTCACTTTACTCTTTTGAGAAGATTTTCTTCTAAGAACGCTGGGCACCCCATAGCCATTAAAGCATTGTACAGTTTCTATATTTCATATGGGAGATCAGTGCATGAATATTTCTAGCACCTTTAATCCAAAGAGCAATCAAAATAGCAGTTTTAAAATACACTGAATACAATTTGAATGCTAAGTGCCAGTAGGCCATAGCAGATTTCAAAAGCAGAACAGTAATAGTATAATCAATGTCATTCTTCTTAATGTTTCTCACATACTAAACATGAAATATCAGGGCTGTGAAAATTCTATAAGTAATGTATACCTCTGTCATACAAAAATATATACATTAAATAAGTTATGTAAAATAAAATGTGCAAATTTCCCCCAAATGCTTAATTACTAAGGTTTTGAACTTCAAGAATGATTAATAGAACAAAGTAAATATATTTGTAATCAGTTTGTGTAGTTACCGTAGAGAAATGGAGTAAAACAGAAAGATAAGCTTAGAAAATGTTTTAAGTTTAGAATATATTTTATTAGATTGTTTAATCTAATGAGCATAGTAATCATACTATCTAGATTTCCAAGTCAGAAGATGAAAATGCTGGTGTGGTTTTCTCCCAGTGAGACAGGGACGGTCGGTGTAGTCAGAGTAGGGGGAGGGCCTCTGGAAAAAGCAAGGCAGAATATTTGCAGTCAGAGCAATGTAACTACATGCAAGGAAACCCCCTACCAAAACTCTGTGTTAAACATTAAGCTCTAGGGTCATTCTTCAGTGAGATCAGTTAATGTTCCCCAGATAAAGAAGAGTAGCACATGTTTTTATTATGCTAATCATTTGTAATCATGTGTAAGATTCACTTTAGCATGGTAAAAGGCCCAGGCCTATGTGCTGTCTTTCCTCTTTCAGATCTGATGGGGTGGTTTTGCAAACTGGGCAACTAATTTAGCATGCAGACCCAGCTGTAAACAACATAGTAAAAGGCAGCAAAGATTCCACCTTAAAGATAAGATTGCATTTTAACATCCAGGAAGTTTGGGAAGTAGGATTCTTAACTTACTTTTTAGCAAACAGACAATACCTCAGCCCATGTTGGGAGCTGGGCAGGCCGCCTTTTGATATGCTCCTAGACCAAGAGGCCAGTATCCTGGAGAGAGATCAGGGAGTGAAATTCCTTGTGTTAAGTTAATTGTGGGTGTTCAGACAACACTTAGCAGGTTCACACCCCTAAGTTTTTTTTCATGTTCTCCAAAAATCCTCATTTTGCCTATAAAACCCCCTAGACAACGCACCACACTGGACTCTCTTGTCCCCTCCTGGCGTGAGCTGGGAGCTCTGTCCTTTCACTTTATTTCTATATAAAAGCCTGTACCTTGCTCTCCTACCTTGCGTATTTATGAAGCTCATTCTTCGGCTTCGTGAACAAGAACCCCGGTATCACCAGCTTCCTGTTGAACCCATATGAGGATGCTGAAATGAGCCTTTAGTGACCCTGAAAACTAAAACTGGCTGAAGAGCCATTACAAGATCCTAGAAGCACCTACTACAATGTTCAAATGAGAAAAATAAAATAAAGGGGATGTACTCTTATTCTTGGCTAGAACATGAATGGACAAGATTGTCATTTATCTCAAAAGTATAAATGTAGGGTGATCCCTTTAAAAGTACAATTTGCTACCCCGTCTGCTTCCTGGAGCTAACTGTTCATTCCAAATTGAGAAAAATTCTTTTAGAAAATGAGTTAGGGTAGGAGGCACTTAGTCCTACTAAAAAATAAAGCATCTATAGTTACAACAATGTGGTACTT
>JAVSCE010006887.1:0-32600 GCA_032199065.1 Smutsia gigantea | reverse complement strand
CAACCTTAGAGTCACTTGGCTCCAGTTGGATGTGAAAGCCAGTTCCTTCTAATATGAACAGAGGTGCTGGGTTCACAGTGTTTGTTCATGGACAGGCTCCTTTGTGTTTCAATCTGATGTAGGCAAAGAGTAATGAAAGATCCTTGGCTAATAATAAAAGAATAGTGATGATGATAACATATACTGAATATTTCCGAGGCTCCAGGCACTGTGCCAAGCCTTTTGTATGCAAGTGAATTCTTAATAACCATTTCCAAAGGTAAATGCTCCCCATTTTACAAATTAAGAAATTAAAAGTCAGAGGATAAGTTGCCAGCCTGAAGTCACATAGCTGTACAATGGAGGGCCAGAATTCCCACTAGGCCATGACAGTCAGCCTGTCAAGCCTTCAGGTTTCATAAGATGCTCAAGGTGGTGACGGGTAAGTTCAGGCTACATTGTGAGGGTTGTAGCCAGCTGTGATTCCTGGGTCTAGCCCAAGGAGTGCACCAAGACCACAGGGCCCTGCTGTCTCTGGTGACCTACTATAGTTCTTCAACACTTACACCTTTTGCTGTAATACACAACTGTCTCCCAGGTGAGAGAAAACCCACATACAGGTGGTCTGCATCACCTCTTGTTGAAAGCTTCTCACCACCGCCAGAGCCTCTTTCCTCTCCTATCTTGTGGAGCCCCTGTGAATTCCTGGCACAGGCCATGACTGAGTAGATGTCTCCATCAGCATCAGAATAGAGACCCACCTATCCCATCCTAGAACAGGGTTTTGGCTATTTCACCTCAACTGACTGAGAAACTATTTTTCCTTTTCCTCAGCAACAGACACTGTGCACCCCTCATTCCATGGCACCCCTTGGAGCACCTCTCTCTCCTCAGGAACAAGGTTCACTCATGCTTCTCCCATTCCTTCTCTCACCAGCACCCTCAGTAAATGACTGTTCAGCTCATCTCCAGGGATCCAGGTCCACCTCCAAACAGTGTGCTGCGCTGAGGGTGTCAGGGAATTTGCAATCAGGAAATGGCTGCATGGAGGTGGGGTGGGGTGGGAGCTCTGCAGACTCCAACTGGAATCCGGTGCCCAGACTGACATGAAGTGGCCTTTACACACAGAACTCTTCTCTTCCCTCCCTCCCCCATTTTATTGTGTTATGAGTGAAAAAACTTTTGTCTTTTTCTTTTCTATTTTGTGCCTACAGTACCTACCACAGTGCCTATACATAGCAGACATTCAGTATAAATTTGCTTCTTTTTAAAAAAAAAATCTAGTCACTCCTCTCTAGTAGTTATAAACTACGGGCAGCCTTAGAAGATGGCTTGGGGACCCTAACCACTCCCTCCCAACCCCCAAGGCAGCACTTGGCATGCCAGGCCCCTTTTTGTCTGAGAATTGTCCCAGGGCTTTTCCTCCTGAACCCTCCTCCTCCTTCTCCATTGTTGCTGCTCCTGTGGTCCCCTTAGAGTTCAGACAACCATATGCCCTGGTTCCATGTCCCTGGCCTGGGGCCACCACTCCCACTCCTCACCCAACTCAGACTTCACAGGCCTTCCCACGGGCTCCCCTTCCCAGCCTCAGTTCCAAATCCAGAATTTGCTCCCCACCAGTCCCTCCTTCCTCTACTCACCTAGGAAGGGAGGTCACACAGCAGGATCTGTTTCTCTTCTACTTTTATCCCCCTCTTATCACCCAACCTTGTGGCTTACACTTACTGTGCTCTTCTGCATACTCGTCCCACCCCACCAGGTCTCTGTGTTTAACAAGAACCACAGCGAGGCTCATTTTTCTAATCCCTTAAGGCTCTAGAAGATCCCAACAGTTATTGAGGTCTTGGTAGTGACTGAAATAGAAAAGTGAGTCTAAACACCTGTCCAGTTCAAAACTTCATCATCAAGATCATATCATTTATTAATGTCTATTATATGTCAGACACTGAGCTGAATGCTTTACAAACTTATCACCAACACCTGACCCATACTTGTAGGTAGACAGCATTAGCTCCATATTACATGGAAGAAATTGAGGCACCAAAGAATTATTTCACTTTCCCCCAAATCAGCCATTGGGCACACACTGTAGAGTTGAAATTCAAAACCAAGTTTCTCCCATTTCAAAGTGTGATATGCACCAACTCTTTAAAACGCCCACAGCATCTCATTTCCACTAACCACTGACCTTTTGCCTTTTTCTCTATAGCCTTTACTCGCTTAGAATTTCAGGAAAGAGTGTCAGTGAACCTGCCACTCCCAGGATCTTTTGTATCTAATTCTAGGAGGCGTTACCACTGAAATCTACCAGGCACATCCTGATCTGTGTCCTACTTGGTGGACCACTGTGGCCAGCCCTTTCTGTTTGACTCCATCACAGCCCCTTCCTGAACTGGGAACTGTGATGGCAGGTCCCTAGGCCTGGCCAACTGCAAGTTCAGGGTTGGTGGGAGCAGACTGTTGCACAGAAGGCTCCCAGAAATGCTTTCACGACTATTTCTCTTTTTTAGAAAGATTTCTGAGTATAAATCATTATTTCCAGACAGTCAGAAGTTGAGCCTGGACTTCTACATAGGGGCTTCTACGTTCTACTTGCATTCTTCCAATGTGAAGATCCAAGTAGTTGAAAGATGAATGCACCAAGGCAGACATTACCACTCCTGGGCTACATGACATGGAGCAATCACCTCAATACTTCTTAGGGTTTCCATTTTCCTTATGGGTAAAATGGGAATGGGAGTGATTTCCATCACAGGTTTGTCGACGGTGATTAGATCATACATTATGAGATGCCTGAGACATATTAGGTGTTCGAACAGATGCCTTCCCTTCCCTGAGCCTCTTCATCTGTCTTCCCAAGGCCACACACCAGATAAATGCAAGTTGGGAAGTATTAACAATTGACAGGCAAACAATAGGCATGTGTCTAGTAAAATACTGGCCTTTAAACACCATGTTGAGGGAAAAGTTTTGCAAAGAGGAAAAATTTACCCTCTTCTTGTAAAAACCCCTGTTGGCTGTTTTCTAGACCCAGGAAGAATGTTTTATCCCAACTCTGCAAAGATGAACAATTTCGTTAATAAGACTCATTAGAAAAAAGACCAGTCTGAGCCTGTGAGAGTTAAGAATTACAGGATATTTCAAAATGAAAAACAGTTTGTGTTCCTGGATACACAGAGAAAAATCTAATCCAGAAAAGGTCTGGGTAGTTGAGATTCTCCCAGGCATATTTTAAGGCCAAGGAAAAAAGTTTTATAATTACAAGCACCATTTACATAAAACTATTGCTATATTTGCGGTAGTTTGGGATATTTGAAAACAGATTGTTCCCATGAAATTTTCTTACTATCACAATTTTGTGCTATTTACCATAGCATTCTGGAAGAAACAGAGTGAACAAAGGTGGGCTACAATCTATTTCTAGGATTCATGTGAGTTTTTTGGGTTCAAGTTAATGATATCTCCTCTTTGACCTTCCCTTAACTAATGTGATAATACACTCCTCCATCATTTCACCAAATCTTTCCAGATTGTTTCTTAGTTTTCTGAGATGCTCCTATTTCTCTGTTCTTATCACCACATCAATACTTTCTGTGAAATAATTTTAATTCCTTTTTTTGTTTTGCTTTTTTTTAAGAATCATGTGTATGGAGGATAACTTAACAGAGGGAGAATATCCATGAATAAGAAACACTAAAAACTACTGCTACCTGTAGGGGAAAGAGACAAGGAGCTAATAATTGCTCCAGGCAATGTCACTCAGGCCTACAATTTCTCAGTAATCACATTTGTAAAAACATATCCCATCTTTTCAATTTGTTTCAGTTTTTCTTTTTCCTAAGAAGGGATTGCAGCCCTGCAAAAAAAATGTAAGCTTATCTATTTACTCCTTTTTTTAGTTCTACAAGTACAAATAAGAGCCAGAAGGTTTTTCTTAACTAAAAGTCTTTTTTTCCCAAGGTCATACATCTTATTAATATAACGGTTAAAGTGATTTAATGCAACTTCTGATTCCTCCCAAACTAAAACAAGCCATCATCATTTAGCTATAATCAGAGAAGTTATGGAAATTTTAAAGGCAGGCAGAAATAGTAATGTTTTTAAATGGAGGGTAGAGAAACTAACTTATATGGTCTTAATTCTAGTGGTTGATATTACCAAAATTTCTTAATCATACTGATAATTTAAAAAATACATGCCATTTTTTAAACATATGAGAATGTTTAAACAGTTTTAGTCTCAGGATTAAAAGGGAAAAATCTCTGAGTTTAGGCTAAACAAATTCTTATTTACCAAAAGTGGGTAAATTTCATTCATGTGACTAAAGGCAGTGACTGTCGTGAGAATTCTCATTCTGAGTGTCCCTCCCTGCTATGTGCCTCCCTTCTGAGTGGTCTTGAAGCCTGGTATTCCTTCGTATACCTTGTCTCAACACTGAGACATAACTTGTGTAGGTTGCCTGTGCAAAAATATATAACCAAGTCCAAACTAGAATGATTTGGATAATCAACACAAAAATGATAAATGATCAAATTGCCATTTACCTTTTGAAATCATTGTAACAGAAACACAGCAGGTGGAGAAAGGCTGTGACCTTTCTTGTGGGCTAGTGACCAACTATTTCATCAGGGACCCCTTTGAAAGGCCCCCAAGGAGGACACTTCACTGCCCTTGCATAGTTCTTGCATTTGCTTCCTCTTTTTTGGCGGTGGTTGTAGAAGGAATTGGGAGAACCTAGAGACTCCATTTTTCTCTCTTGAGAAAGGACACTACTGCTCATAAATCACCCACCCAGGGAGAAAACACACCCCTCCTACCTTGTGTTTAGCAACACTTTTATTGTGAGACACTTCTAACCTCTCCTATTGCCTTTGAGAAACCGAAAAAGAGAAAAGCTGGCTGAGTGTGCATGTGGTCAATTAGGCATCTTTACTGATAAGAGGGCAAAGTGTGATGGGAAACCCTAAAAGCATGATTCTCCCACAAGCCACGTGGGCCAGGCATGTAGCTTAGGTTTGGGCTACGCCCATAGTTGTCCATCCCTTGACAAAGGAATATGGCTTCTCTCCTGTTTCTGGAAGTAGTGCTGCCCTCCCAGAGATCTTGATCTTACCTTTGAGCTACACTTGTACAATGGGTGACTTATAGAATCGACATAGTGGTGTCTCATGCAGCGGCGAGGGTCCGAGTCCATCATGAACGAGCTGTCTGTTTTGCTGTCTGTATCTCCCATTAGAGCCAGCAGGGAGAGCATAGAAAAGGATGCAGCTAGTACATGATTTCTCATTGTTGTAGGGAAAAACTTCTCAAGAAGAACAGCAGAGGGAGCCAGAGGACTAAAAATTAGAAATGCCTTTCCCTCCTAGGACCCAGTTCCTTCCGAGGAAAGGGCAGGATCCCGCTGAAGCCTTCTGGTTGGCATTGTTCTTTGTATGCCGGAGTTCTGTCTTACTCTCTTCACTCGCAATCCATCATCTCAGTATCTGCTGCACAGCTGAAATGAAAACAGAAATTATTTTCCCCAGAAACAGTTACCCAGAAAAACTAGTGGAACCCAGGAGGTACTGAGTAGAATTTTCCATGTCATTTTGAGTGGAACATTTCAGTTTTCAGAGTGTCATTAGCATAAACTATCATCCATTCTGCTCCCCCTTCCCGCCCTCCATAGCTTAGGTTACATGTTTATAACCATTTGGAGGTGGACACATGGTTTAATGGAAGCACATGTTGACTTTAATTGCTGGAGTCCATGTTCCTAGGAGCAAGAATAGTTTAAACCCATGGTAAAGATTAAACATGTGGTTCTGGCCAGAGCATAACTGAGTTGGGTGGTCTCATCCTTATCCCTGACTGGTGGGGGTGAGAGGTTCTGTCTATTCAGTTTCTCAGCAAGCTCTAGTATCAATGGCAGACTACAGGGCTAGAAGAGGAGGCAGGTCAGCTCTAGCACAGGCAGTCTCCCATGGGAAAGAAGTACATTTTCCATTCCCAAGTCCATACCCAACCAGCCACCTAGGTTTCCACTTCTGTGCTCAAGGCTCATCCTGTTTTGTTTTGTTTTTTTAAGCCCCATGCCGGCCAGCATCAGTGACAAACTGCATCTGAAATATACATTTTACTAACTGGCCTCCAGTGTAGTTAAGGCAGCACATGTGAATTTGCCAACACAGTCACATATTTCTGCAGAGCCCTGTAGTGTGAACTCACGGTATAATCTGAAAACGTAAGTGGTTATTGGAGCAGAGACTTACCATTAAAATGGGATCAGGCTATACTGGTTTTCCTGAAATTTGCTTTGTTCTTTTGACCATATACCTCTCGGACGAAGGACTGGAGTCCAGAGATCTCCCCAAATCTCCTCACTAACCCCTGCCAGGCATGGCCACCACTGATACTTTATATCAGGCCAGAAGAAAGAAAGGATCACAAATATTTTCAAACATTTAGGAAAATTGCGGGGACCTGATGTTACACCCCAAACAAAAGGAACATGATAATTAAAGCTTCAGAAAAACTTTAAAAGACATTTCAGATAAAAGTTTGATTATTTTGTTCATAGTACCTTTTTTTAAACTTCCTATTCATGGACACTCTGAATAAACAGGGCAAAGTATTGATAAAATCAAGACTAGTAGTTCAAGTCCACATAAGTCAATTAGTTTAGCTTTAGTAGAGTGGCCCCAGACCCACCTAGGCTCAGTTACCTGTCGTGAGTGTGGGGCAGTGGATCCCAAGAACAAAACGTTGTGTGACACAAGGTTCTTTTGGAGCAGAGCACCCTTGGCAATTACAAGACCACAGTGCGTGTGTTTCAGAAAAGTCCTATAAGTTGCAGAAAGGGCAGGACCAGTAATGAGGGGACCCACCTGGATACCAGCACTGCCATTTAATTACCTGGGGGCCTTTGCACAGGTCATTTAAACTGGTCCAGCCCCAGTTTCCTCCTCTGTAGAGGAGGGCAGTTGGGAAAGATGGCTTCTTCAGTCCCCTCTAGCTCTAAAATGCCACCACGTGATACTTATGGATTCACAGAAGATAATTCTAAAGCTTAGGAAACCATATTTTCATACAACTTTGCTCCACTTTCCTCTATGCGCACACTAATGGCAACATCTCATTAAAATTGATCAAATCTAAGCCTAAAGCTCCAATTGGCAAAGGATGCTGAAGAGCATTTCTTGTTTTCTTTTCAGTTCCACAGTCTAGGTTTTCCTATGCACATTACAATGAAATGCCCCAAGACTTTGGCTCAAAGAGCCAGAACTTTCTTGGGTTCCATGTTCAGAGGCTGCAATATTACTGACCATTTCCTGAGTTTCAGTGTGACTACATTATCCCAAGTGGTTATCTGTCTCTTTGAAACCTTAATTAGTCTCAGAAAGAAAATTTACTAGACTTCTCCTTTCACCACTCTGGTCTGTTGATATTTCCTCAAGGAGTCAATGGCAAAGGGATGAAGAGAAAAGCAGACATTAGTCCTGGCCCTCCCTGTCCACTGCCAGCAACTTCTCTTCAGAGCCATGGCCAGGGGGTATGGTTAAATGAGCAAAACAAATGAAAGGAAAACATGAACAGCATGACAGCAAAAAGCAATCAACGACATCAATAACAAAGACCTATATTGTGTGAACATATGGTCCTATTTGTTGGCATTTGCCTTTTCTATGCAGGAAAGGAAATATAAAGGGCCCTTAGCCATAGAAGATGGGATCCCTGACTCCTTTAAGATAAATAAAAATTAAAGTACTTTGAGAAACTTTATTCAACCAGATTTACAAAGATTCCAAAGTTTGATCATGCACCCTACAGGCAAGGCTATAGGGAAATGGGCCCATTTTGGAGACAAATTAATTGGTACAAATTCTGTAGAGGTCTATTTGACAATATGTATTAAAATTGAAAATGTGGCAATTCCACTTCTGAGAATTATCCTTCCGTGTGAGCTCATACAAGCATATGGTTATTCACTACAGCATTGTGTCATAGCATAAAGTTGAAACAGCACAAAATATCCATTAGTAGGTGACTACTTAAATATATTATACAGCATTCACATGAGGAATACTATGCAGCTATATAAAGAAGGATCTAGAAACTCTAGTAATTTGTGTTAGAACAGGGACAGATAAGAATATATGTTTCATGTGTATTTACAGAGAGAAGCTCTGGAAAGATACCCAAGAGACTATACAATTAGCTATCTGCAGGGGTTGGAGGACAGGCATGGGGGAAAGACTTTTCACCATATGCCTTTTTCATTTGTAGATTTTTGAACTTGTGATTGTATTACCTATCCAAAACTTCATTAAAAAAAATAACACTTTTCCTTTTCAAAGTTTGGCTTGAAAACAGTAATTAAGTCAATGAATGCTTAAAGTTTGTGCCAGTTTGATTATTTAAATATTATCATATTTCTATTTCTTATAAATATGGGAAGACATGCTGGTCTCTTTTATTAATTAAATACTCTTTCAGGGAGACCATTTAGTTCTTGTGCACTACTGCCACCTAGTAGCAACATCATGAATTGCAAGCACAGTTAAATTCTTTTATTCCTGAAAGGTGAGTAAAGGCTTTTGCAAGCAAATATTGTGAAGTTTATATGGACAAAGAGATAATTAATGTGTCACAAAAAGTAACTTAATTGTCTTTATTTATTTATGATTTTTGCTTTAAAGATAATCCAAACCCAGTAGTAAAAACGTATACAAAAATGATAGAGGGAATGTTGCTTCACCACTAATAAGAAATCGATTTTTCATTTCAACACACCAGAGAGCATGAAAAAAAATTTGGGGTTTTATATTAAACTCTGAAATAAGAATGTAAGCAGTAATGTAAATGTGCCACAGAACTCAAAGGACCCTCAAAACATAAAGGTAAGCGTCCGGCAACACAACACTGGGATTTCTGCCTTAAGCATTCAAATTGAATGAACGGATATTGACATAAACATAATGCTCAAGAAAAGGGCAATGTTGAGTCGAGTTGTCTTAACATTGTATTGGTGAGGGCGTACATAGGCCAGAGTGAGAGGGAAGTGCTCCCAAAGAGGAAAGTCAGGAATGAATGAAATTTACATCACTTGAGGTCCCTGATTTACAGCAGTCTGGAGGTATCTATGTCTGCCTTGTAGGAGCTTCTGCCATTTACTCAAAATCAAATTAATTCCAACTTGTTTTAAGTTTCTTAGAGCCACGTAGCATAAAATCGAATGCTGCCTATCGAGACTTAAAACCTCGGGCCAGTCAATGATGGATTGAATAAGGACACAACTCTCTTGCTGAACTCAGTAGCTCAGGGGCTGCTCCGTGCTCTGGGTAGAGTCTCTGAGACCTGGACTTGGCCGACGTACAGAGCCCGCATTCTCAAGGCTCCAGTGTGGAGCCTCTGCCGGCAGGAGAGGCACGTAGGCTGGCGTGCCCGACTTTGGAGCTACCCTCCAAATGATACCAGTGGAAAAGAACAACTGGTGCCCAGATTTCCCCACCTGTCATCCTCAGGGAAATAATATAGCAGAGCTTACAGTGGGCCCAGCCTCCTGGGTGAGAGATGGTGTTGTGTCCACAGACCAGCTCACTCTTGGACTGACCTTCTGCCTGGCAGAGGGTAAAGCACTGGTTTCATGCAAGTTATTCCAGTGACAGGCTAACTAAGACAAGTGGCATGTGCCAAGAATGGTCTTATTCTTGCCCTTCCTGGCAGACAAGGGAGGGCAGTGCTTCAGTACCCATATTCCCCCCCACCCCGAGCTGTTTTCAGTACTAATATATACAGGTATTGCCCTCCTGTAGCTTCTTTCTACATGTATTTATTTAACATTATTCATTGAGCACCTACTATGTGTCTCCTTTTACTCTGAAGGATAAAAGTTAAGGGTCAGGGGAAAAGATAGGTCCTACACCAGTTCCCTCTTCCAGCTCGCTGCATCCACAAAGAGTCTTTTTTCCCAGGTAATTTTTTAGACACATTGATAAGCTCCCTCAACGTCCAACTCATATCCAACATGCATTGCATCATTTCTAAGAATATCAAGTTAAGTAGATAAAATGTAATGACTTTGGAATGGTGTCAATGTAACAGACAGAATTACTTGATGTTAACTATAATTTAAAACAACCGTGTCAGGTATGAGTAAGGTAAGGATGGCAGAATATAGAGACTCTCTCAAAGGAATTGCAAAACAAACAAACAAACAAAGATTTAAGTGTGGAAGAAAGCTTGCCACTAGATAACACTTCATACTAGGATTAGAAAAGCAAAAATCTCTAGGTCTAATCAGAGAGTGTGAAGTGCTAAGTAGCCCCTTCCCAGGAACTCAAAGAATTCCAATTGGATCTAGTCAACTAGATGCCTCGGATAGTAAGTCAGATGCCTTTTCCCAAGGCACTTAATTTATAAACTGTAAACAGCATGTTGGATTTTATAAAACATCGCATGTGCTCAGTGAATGGTTTTTGATAGTATTTCTATCTGCCAGCACATCAGTAGCAGCCAAGAAGCCAAGCCCAGGGTGACCCAGAGGCAAAGGCCTCCAGCCTGCCAGCCTCAGGTATCTGCAAGTATGGGCAACCACCAGATCAGTGGGAAGGGAGCAGCTCCTGCCCCTATCACTTCACCGTGTCTACAGTCAGAGGTGGGGGAGGGTGCGAGGCAATGTTGGCCCCCTAGTGCCACCTTAAGAGCGAGAAGAGCATATCCTTGCAAATAAACAGTGGTCCTCCAACTCTCAGATAGGACTTGGTGTTCTCTGAACCTGCATTACTAGCCAAGCATGGCCAAACTCTACAATGGCAGGGAGAGAGGAAGAAACGAGATGGCAGGAGCAAAAGGGAAGGAGAAAAGGTGAGGTATAACTGGGGAAAGAAGCAATAAATCACAATCCTCGGGTAAATAAGGATGCGAAAATGAAGGGCTGGTAATACACGTAATTTCTGGAGGTGAGCCAACTGTCAGGTGGCCCCCCTGTGTGTGTATCCTTGGGTTGGATAGTTTTACTGTCTAGGGAGGGACTGGTATGGGAGGAATTGACCTTGAGGCTGACTGAAACTTAAAATCCTGATTTTTCAGGAGATTCAGAGGAACCTCTCGTTGTTACCCAAATTCCCACTTACCTACAGCTTTCATCTCTTCAACCCCAAATCCATTTCTAGCCTATGTTGTTGGTGTCCCATGTCCCGTTGTTTTGTAATTATTTGTCAGAAATATTGCATAACTATTCCACTGCATTCTGAAACCTGAAGAGCATTCTACTGTTGCCTGCTCAGGTGGGAGGAAGGCTGATCTGAGGGGCCTCGAGCTCTGAACTCTACCTTCCCATCATTGGCTGTACCATCTTGAATAAGTCACTTGCTTTCTCTGGGACTCAGGTTTCTCATCTACGAAATGAATGGATTAGTCTAGATGCTTCTATGGTTTTGTCCATTTCTAATATTCTCTAACTCTACCCAAGCTTCTCAGGACACAGCACTTGCTTTTGGGGCCACAAATTCCTCAAAACAGTACTACAGAAAGAGTTCCTTTCTTACTCAAGAAGGTAATGTTTGCACAAGAGTCCAAACAAGTTCTAATGTGGAGCTCGAGACAAAACTGAAGGCCAAAGTATAAGAATTTGCCTCTTAATGAGACCATACTGCTGTCTGAAATAAAAATAGCCCATAATAACCAATTGACTTAGTGCTTGAATGTACTAAATATGGTTTATAAATTAACAAATATGCTGTTAATAAGAGGAAGTGGTTAGCAAGCATATTTAGTCAGTTCCTGTTTCTGTTAAAGCTGTCTTAAAATTTGTAGTGTTTCTTTCCAGTCTCCACCAAGTAGAGAAGAAAGGCTAGTGGTAGTCAGTCATGGTAGAATGAGACTTTTTCCAGTTGATGATGATGATATAGGCTAAGTTCAACCCTCCTGCACCTTTCCTATGAATGGACCTTATTCCTAAACTGAATTTGAGCCACAGATCCTCAGTGGTGGAGCCATTTGTGATGCACTGGTTCAGGATACAAGAGCTAGATTGGTTAAGAGTTGTCTTCTCTGCAGATATAGAATGACTAAGGTCCTAGTGGTAAAGGTCGAGGTCCTCTGCTCGATAAAACATCTATGGAAACTTTGTGCTGGTGGAGGCACATGCCTGAAGCTCTGGGCTATTTGGGTCCATAAGAGTTGCCCATTGGGTATGGCTCTTGGGTCCTGTGCTGGGCTTATGTGGGCTTCTATGGTTTCTATGGAAAGACTCATTCCGAGTTTTTAACCATTGATGTAATTAACTGACTTTCAGAATACAATCCTGCATAAATTGGAAGTGCCCCAAAGTCTGATTACCCGTGTGTCAAGAAGCATGATACAGTTGAAATCTTTTCGTCTGGGGGTTTGGATTCTTAAATCGACCATTCCACTCAGCTGTGACTGATATGGTGATAAGCTGTCAGAAAATGCTTACAGGTTGTCCTTTCTGCACTGCTACAAATCAACAACAGCCCTAAACGGAAAGTTCCCTTCCATCCTTTCATCAACAGGGAATAAAAGCAGGGTGAGAGAAGCCACAGAAGAAGCAACAGAACAGAAGGAAGAAGGATTATTTTTATCTTCCAAATCTGCCACCACCCTTTCAGTGATTTCAAATAGCACAATTTCAGAGAGGGAAGGTTCCCTTCATTTCACCCACTCTCTCCCAGGGAAGGGGGTTTCACTCAGAGAATGAGACACTCTACCACACATCCTGTGTAAGACCCGTTGGGAAAAAAGCAGGAGAGTTCTGAGATACCCAACCCAGGGGACTCAGTCCTGTTAAAACATGAATGTATGCTCTCCCCATTGAACAGAAAAGGTGGCCAGGTGTTCTGGGGACCCTGGTGCTGTTGTAATTTGACACTTGCTCTGCCCCTGGACTGCTGGCACAGGTATGGCTTTAGGGGAAGAGAGGTGACCAGTGTGAGCTAAGGGTACAGGCTCCCTTTCACTCTGGAGCCAAATGAGTATGTTGGCTTTTCTTCAAAGTGCCCAGCAAAGTGTTTCCAAAGCGGCATTTGAATCTCCTCACCCGCAACAGTGTTTTGGAATGATGAGTAGTGATCTCACCTAACAGCAGTAGAGCCCTTAGTTAGAAATGGGGCATAAACAATAGGAACAACTCAGTCTTTCAAGTTCCCATTCAATGTGCCTTTCCGCCCAATGATGGGATCGGAATACTGAATTCAATCCTGTTGCAATCCAGAACACTCACTGACGCAGATCTATGTCAAAGTGGCAGGGTTAAAAAAAAAACACATAGAAATACGTTTCCCTATATTGTTAATAACTGAACTGATTAATAAGAGCTCTTGGTTTTCAGTTTGTATTTTGTTTTGCTTAAACCCCGGGCACTCCAGCTACATCTTCTGATTGCCAGTTCTCCTGGAGCAATTCTATTCTGCTGCCTTTAGATATTGAGCCTCAAAAGAATAATATAAATTCTGAAAAGGAGTAATTTTCCATAATTCAGGGGAAAATCAGCAATGCAGCAAGTCCTGAAATATCACTTCATGTTGTAGAGAAAAATTGGACTTTGATTAAGGATTGGGTTTCTTTGATTCTTTAAGTCCACTGTAGGCATGTGTGTACCTACATTTTACTCAAGAGTTGAGGATAGGGGATATTTTTTTCACTTGAGGAGTTGACCTCCATTTCTAGCGTAAAGTAAAGAAGGCAACTTCCACACTCAGACTCCTCTTCCTGACAGGGGGTAGTTAAAATTAATGGAAGCTTCTCTTTCTGCAGTTGTGCTATTTGAAAATCTGCAGTGGCAGATTTTGAACATCAAAAATCATCTTTCTTCCTTCCCTTTTGTTACTTCTCCCATGACCTCCTCTCTTCTTATTTATACTCCCTACTAACGGAACGATGGAAGGGGACTCTGTGTTTAGGGCTATTGTTGGTTTGTGACACTGCAGAAAGGTCACCCCCAAGCATTTTCTGACAGCTCGTCAACTTTCTTGATTGTATTAACCTGTTGCCCTTTCATTTCTAAAGGATATGGCAATTGGGTGGATTACAGCTTTAAAGAAAAAGCTGGGATTGAGCCAGGCTTTGGAAGAGGGAAAATTGTCTGACAAATTCTTAGCTTTTGGAAGAAAAAAGAAGGAAAAAAGAAAAACATATCTACTGCAAATCTTATAGAACTCAGTTTAAAGCTATTACTGTCCATGTGCAGATTTTGACATGAGGGTGAAATGCACCCCAAGTGGATGAATTCCTGATTATAAGCACTGGGGATATATTGCTGACTGAAGTTACCCATTCTTTGAATTTTCTGAGTCAGCACTCTTGCTAACAAGAAAGTAGTTGTTCTAGACTGTGAACACCATCCAGGGTGTTACACTCTGGCTATTGAAAATGGGTCTAGAGGGTGCGACTCTCGGCGATACGTGCTCTCCCATCAGACTCTGAGACCCTCTGCTGAAGGGGACGGTGTGCATGAATGGCACCAAGCAAACTGTTGCCAGATGCACAAGAGAAAAGCCTTGCAGATGTGAGGGCAGCTGGCATCAGAAACAATGCCATCGGCACAGTCTTCCTCAAAAAGTCCAATGTGTGGGTGTGTGAATTTGCAGCATGCGACCTGCAGAGCCAAGCCAGCACGCTTTCGGGACCAGCCTCTCCCACCCCACTGCACACACCCGGGGTTTCCAAAGGATTCTCTGCCCTTCGTTTTCTGTGGGAATCAAGCACAGAAATGCATGGCTGCTGATTTGATGGGTGAGGAGTGGGTACTACTAGCTGGAATGTTGCCACTGGCAGGGGCAGACAGGATAATAGGAATGCTCTTAATGTCCTCCCAAAGAAAACCTTTGATGGACAAAAGAGTGGTTGTATTTTTACCCTCTCCCTTCATGCTGCCAGGCGGCTTTAAATAGATCCTCTAGCCTAGGGACTTGTATGGAATAATTCATATTAAAACCCAAGAAGTGGCAGAGGAGGGGACTTGGTTTTTTCCTCTCTTTCTTTTCTTCCCCCTTCTTGTCAAGCGAGCAGGAAAAGACTCATTTTAATTCAGCTGTGTTAAATTTTTCCTCTCGGGTCTTTTAATGAACTTTAGCCAATTCGGAAAAGACTATCAAAGCCCCCAGGAAAAGAAAAGGAATAAAAAGCTTCATTGTAGATTGCTCTTCAATACCTTTTGGTCCCGAGGACATTAGCAGCATCTTTTAAGGATGCTGCACAGAGGGGTTCCATGAGGCTTTTAAATGGGGAGTGTCTAACTGAGAAGTCCAGTTCCTTCCATTTGCAACTCACAACCCTATCCGTGTTCTGCTGTTAAGAGACAGACAGAAAGAAAAGATCGGTCCCATCTCCCCAGCCTCATGCATTTTGAGTTTGGCTCAACCCATTTCTCCTATCTCCTTGTCATTAAACATGTTTCATCAAGACATTCAGGCCCATGCTAGCCAAATTAAAAGCCCCGACTCTCCTCATTTTTCCTTGAAGGGAAGGATGTGGGAAGGTTGGAGAAAGGGGGCGGGGCAGGGCCTAAGGATCCAGGGAGCTTTGTTTTAAGTCACTTGTCTCTTCCCATGAAAGAGAATAACCACATTTCTCTTAATTTAGGCCGAAGTGCATCCAGCCGTTCCCATCACATTCCCACCCGCAGCCCTTTGCCGGAGATGAGCGGGTCACTGTGATGGTGTGCTTGCCCTGCCAACCCGGGTCAGTCCGGCCTGGCTTTCTCGGCAGCCTAAAGGGCAGCTGAGCCATGCGGCTGCTCCTCTCTGCGAGTGGGTTCAAACTCAGGGCTCCAAAAAGCCCCCCCAGTCCTATCAGCCCGGCAGAGTGCTGCCAAGAATGACATCCTGGGAATACTATGGAGATGGGGAGACCTCATGGGCTGCTGTCCCTGGGTGGAACAGGACCCAGGCTGTTTGGAAAACAGGCCGAGCAAAGAGCAAGCTCACAATGGAAGGAGCTCAGGCGAAGGGGAAAGGGGGCGGGGTGGGAGTGGGAGAGCAAAAGAAAATAAAAGCCACATGCCACCCAGGAAGATTCCAGGGAGGGCGGGAGGAGATGGTGGAGGAAGGCCTTGCAGGAAACGAGTACCCAGACATGGCACTGCCAGTCTAGCTGGATTCTTTTCTGAATTAGATTATGTGAAAGAAAGCGGGGAAATATATAGCCTGCCAGCTGTTCAAAGGCTTACAACCTTGCTTTTATTGTCCGGGTAAGTTGGTGAGGTGGGGCATCAGAGGAATTCCAAACATACCATCCCGGAGAAATTTTAATATGTTCCACAGTGTCATACACGAAGAGGAAATGACAGCTGATCACTGCCAGGGCAGGCCACAGCAATCTGGGCCCTGGAGCTCACCCACCCTCACCCGCCCAGTTTCCCTCCTCTGCTTAACACTTCTCAGCCCTTCCACCTGCTTCCCCATCCCTGCTCCCACTGGCCCAGCCAGGGCGCCTGGACAAAGGAGTGGTGACAGAATGTCATGGAGAGAGGTGAGCAGGGTTCAAAGGCAGCTGGCCAAGAAGCTGAAGGCTGGCTATGGTGAGTCAGGCACCCCAGGGAATCAGAGGCATGTTAATCCAACCACAGGGGATTATCTGCTGATAAGGGCCAAATCAAGGACTCTGGTGATGCTGTCTTCCCGGTTGTTTTCCCAGTAACCTACCCGAGTCAGAAGACACAAGACTGGATTATTTGAAAGCAATGCTGTGTGTGTGGCTCTGACGGAGACCTGGGTTTGGGTAACAGCTTCTGACCATTTCTTGCCAGGGGCCTCTTGAATTTAGGCCAGACCTAGAAGTCACTGGTTTGGATCCTGAGGGTGGGACAAGAACGTTGTGGGGGAGAGTGACAGCATCTTCCTCCATGCATGTTTCTAACTCAGTGATTCATCAAATGGTCCTGATGTCAGCTGCTGAGTAGATGAGTCACGGCCATCCCCGACAGAGAAAGCACGTGGTCCTTTCCGAAGCGTGCTCAAGGGAGCAGAGAAGGAATAAACTGCCCTTTCTCCAGGCTTCTCCTACCCAGGCATGAAAGAACCGGGCTGCATTAGCTGTGAGTGACGTGTACCCAGAATCTGGTGATAAAGGCCTAAGGGGAATCCCTTAATCATCGATGGAAAGAAAACCCACTGATAAGCGACAACCATTTCAAGTAAATCTGGGTACCCACAGATATTTTAAATGGTTCTTTATAACAAAGAGGTCATTGACCACTTTACCCATTGGCAAAGTCCATTTCAGTTACAAAAGCTAACTGGAGAAAGCATACAGACTGAGAATTAGGGCGTGAGACAATGGCTCATTCACCTTTGCTTCCATCAGGACTAGCATAATTCCTTAAACTAATGGGGGAATGAATAATCCTCCAGTAAGAATCAGTACTCGAATTGTGAGTTCTCAAAATACAAAATTGCCGGCCACCAATGGTGGCTGTAATTCTGACAACTCACCACATTTTTCAAGGGCCCAGGAAAATAAATGAGTTGGAAATTGTTAAACGTATTGAAAAATGATTTATTTTCCCCTTGACAGTGTCCCTGGAAGTCAAATTAAGATTGAAAACTCCACAGGCACATTTCCATCTGTGTGTGTCAGCTGCTTGGTACAGTCATCAAGAAGGCCTCAGCCAGTTCTCCCCTTACCTGGACCAAATGTATTTTAAAGTAAATGATGCAAAACACTGCATTTTGTGTTCAGACACTCTCATACAATGATCTGAATAATAAAGAAAATTGTTTTGATTTGGCTAACTGCTTTGTTAAAGCAGCAGCAGTTTTTTAAAAAATCACTGTAAAATTGTATAGCAATAGAATCCATAGTATCTTTTCAGGCTTTCTCCAATAGTGAATACCCCAGAGTTGTAAATCAACTCATTCAAAAGCCAGATTTTCAATCAACCAATGCTTGTTAGCCTACTTGTTAGAGACAATCAGAAAACTTCCCCATACACCACGCTCTGCTCCACCATACGAATTGGTCCAGTGGACCCTAAAGTTTACTTTCAGAAGCCAGACTGGTGAGAAGAAAATGGGCAGATATTTGCATTGTGTCTAAACGCACAATTGAGAGGCACTCTGCAGTCCCCACTGTATTTGCTTGACACCTGCAGCCAACACTGCATTTGAGGCATCTCTATGGGCCTACATGCCCCTGGGATTTAATGTTACGTGGAGTATTAATTTGCCAATGCGAGCTCCCTGTAATTAAAATGCACTAATATTAGAAACAGCGATGTTTCGCAGCACCCATGTCCGTTATTAATGACAGCTACAAAGAACAGAAGGTGGGACTCCCATTTGGCCAAATAGCTGCTTTTCCCACACCTGAATCTCAGCAGAGACAGGCGCCTACCTCTTTCACCCAGGTTTATCTGGGCTCGTGGATTACAATGAGCCTCAGTTACAGGGCGTTCTGAGTCATTAATATTCTGTACACAGTCAAACTTCCCTTCCTCCAAGGAAGAGTTATGCCCAGGCTTCCTATAGCCTAATCGTTCATTTAAAGACAGAACTTGTATTTAGGAGCTTGAAAGAACCCTCCGGCTCTTCCTCAGGTGTTTGGGTGTCTTTCCTACGGGTCTGGTCCCTGTGCTGGTGGGAGCATCCTTTCCCAGTCAACGCGTGGACGGGTTAGCATCAGATCTTTCTGCAGGGACAAGCCGACTTCTAAAAATAACCCTGTGCAATAAGGCCAAGGCAAACAGCATGCATTTCCTCGGACTTTTTGCCCAATCAAAATCATATAGTAAAGCCATCCTCCTCTCTCCCCGGTATTCCTGACTGCATCTGTGGAAGCGAAGTCCTTGCTCCTTGGGAGAAGAGTGCAAAGGAGCAAGATTTCCTGCAAAGCGTGACACAGAAAGCTAGAAATAAAGGTCGCCTATTGTTTGAAGTCATTCTAAGCACTCCGGCAGAGCCCTGGCAGGAGATCAGCAGCATACATAAGTAGTAATAAAAGCAAACAGTGCGCTTTTAAATTCGCAGGCTTGCCGGCAGCGTTGCTAGTGCCCCCCATTGTAAGAGGGATGAGGGCGGCGGGGAAGGTACTGGGGCTCCAGGAATCCATGTCACGGATTACAAAGTTACCTCAAACTACGCAGAGAGTTTGAAAATAAAATCTCTTTCAGTCAAACCCAAAGAGATTTTCCAGCCTCTCTGTGAAGCTCCCCTGCTCTGTCACAGACTTCAAAGACCCGTTCATTTAGAAAAACACAATGCTAGCATGCTACAGATTAATGCAAATTAAATTAATGCAAATTTAAGTGGTATTTAAAGGTGGTCTCTTTGTCTGAGAGGAGGATGAAATGGTCGGTTTGGAAAGAAGTAATTTCCTAGGCAAGCCGTCAGCGCTGGTTTTCCTGCTTACCTTAGGGGAAACGCAGGGCTCCTTTCTTCTCAGACTTTTCTGAGAGCTAGAAAGAGGTCCTGTTACTTCCAAATGCTTTTGTTCTTCTGTCCCTCTGTCACATGGCTTGCCTTTTATATTTGCAACACACAAAAGTTAGGACTGTTGTTTAAGCGACACAGGGAGAGAGAGAGGGAGGGAGAGAGAGAGAGGGAGAGAGAGAGAGAGAGAGAGAGAGAATGTCAAATGGAAAAGTGCCATTGTAGTCATATATCAATCAGGCGTGCGGCCGCAGCAGCGCACTAGCAAATGGGAGTGCCACGGAAATGTGAGGCGCTGGCGATCGGGGGCTCCCAGCCGCTGCCCCACTGCTGGGCTCCCCTCCACGGAGCATCTTACCATGGGAACGGCATAGAAGAACCAGGACAAGGAAGTTGCCTTCTTTTTTTTTTTTTTTTTTGTATTACGGAAATAATAAGGGGCCAAATGAATATTCTGGCTTTATTCCTTTGGCAAGCATGTGGCTGCCATAAAGATGGGCAGTCTGCAATAAAGACACATAGGTTTGGAAATACAAAGACAGTGGCATTCTGTTTAGCGATGCAGCAGCTGAAAGAGGAGAAGTAAAACTTAAGGCGGAAAGATGGGAATGAGAACCACTTCTCAGCCGACACTGTTGCAGCAAGTGCAAAACACTGCCCTGTTTGATGGCAATGTGTGTGCGTGGAGGGAGTTCTTTTTTATTCCTGAGTTGCTCACCACTAAATGATTTGTAGCTGCATGTACAGGATGAAATCCACAGTGGCACTCTGATAAGCACGTTCATTTGCATCATTTAGAGCAAAACTCTAGATCTGATTTAGAAACAAGGAGAAAGTGTAGTCCTTCACTCTGAGATGTGTGAGTCTGCGCCCAACAGGTAGGGCCAAGTGGCTGCAGTGCCACGAGCTGAGTGGTGGCAGCGGTAACTCTGTGTTTGGGCAAAGTGCTTGCTAGCTGGATAATACTCTGATGAGCTATGGGAATACAAAGGGAAACAGTTCACAATTCTCCCCCTTGAAAACCTTAAAATTAAGACAGAACACCATCAGGCAATTTTTGTGGAAAACACAAAGAACTGTTGAACCATTTATAATTTTTGAATGTCAGATAGACCCAGTCCCAGAATCATTTGTTTTATTAACACTGATGAAGATTAAACTGATAATAGTTTTGCAGAATGATACTTCATGGAAGGAAGAGTGAATGCAGCATAAAACTTGGGGAATTTCTCTACAGAGCTTCATGTAATAGTTGATGCTGAAACTGCAGTGTTCACCTGTATTGCACTGTTTGTTATTCATTGAAACACTGATAATCACACTATTACTTCTCTGCAGAACCTTTACTCTGATGTTTACAAGAAGTGCCTGAAAATGTTCAGTGTTACCTCTACCCTTCAATAAGAAGTGCGTTTTTTTTTGTTGTTGTTCTTCCAGGAAAGCCCTATCTACCTGGGACCAGACAGTCACAAACAGAATCCACCTACAAGGTTAAAGGATAAATGACAAGTTCAAAGCCTTGAAAGAAAACCTGGCCCAAGGCCCATGATGATATTGGCTGCATGTCTTAAAAGCAGAAGATCAAAAAGCAAATGGAAATTGGGCCTTAAAAATGGAAATAATCTGAAAGGGGAAATTACTCGTAGCTGAGTAAGGGCCATGGAAATAGTCATGAACACATTTTCTGGCTCAATTTTGTGGTGCAGATGGGGAGGGAGGATAATCTCTTTGGCCACCAACATTTTCAAATATCAGAGCTTGACATCCACCCATCTTTTCATTTCTCTCAATAAAAAATAGATGTATAGCTTTCTCAACATCTGTTCACTTCACCACCCTGCTATCTTTTGCCTTGGTTCTCAGAGTCACTCTGTCTGCCCTGAAGTAACATGAAAAGGTGCGGTTCTTCCGGGCTGGAATTTTCCAGCCTTCTACAATCTGCCCTTCTGCAAGAGCACCACAGAAAATGTAAAGATTGCAAACACATTGACTGCTTGGCCACGGAAGACAGGCTCTCTCCCAGATGGAGTCCCACTACTTCCTCCAGCCGTTATGCATCTGCCACCCTTTTTAGAAGGAGCCTTTGCCTCTGCCCACCAGGCTCCAGAGGACCCGTTTCTGAGCCTATCAACGGGTATCTGGCAACAGCAATTCTTTTCATCACATCACCATGCTTTTTAGAAAGGCCACTGTGAAACACGTGTGGTTCCTTTACTGGCCATCATTAATGCGGCTGAGAGAGAAGGGTTCCCTTTACATTTCTCTCTATGCAAAAAGGGATGAAAATATTCCTGCTGTTATTTCATATACGTTCAGGGTGGGATGGATTTGGAGATGTCTATCAGCTGGATAGAAAACCCTGAGCCTTTTATTTCTGGTTCTGCTTTTAGTTTGCCTGTCACTTTCTTGGTAGCTCCCATAGATATCTGCAGGAGTCACCAAGGAACTAAACTCCCTTGGAGGGATGGGTAACCCCAGAACAGGTGGGTGGTAGGAACTGAAGGTCAGCAGGAGAGCCAGTTGGGACCAAACCTGGCTCACCAGATGTGTGCCATCCAGGGGGAATGGCCAAGGCATGCAGATATTCAGAGGTTATTTCCTATGGTTTCACTGGAATCAAGAGCCCAGAGGTTACAGCAGCCTGTGTCAGGGGCAACAGAGCCCAACCATGTGACAGTGGGTAGTCTGGGTCCGAGAAGGCATCTTTAGCAGTCTGACTTTTGGGCTATGTCTTTGTTCCCCACCATTTTACAAGCCTGGATCTCCAGCTTTCCTGGTGATTCTGTGAACTGCCCCCCATCACCACACCCACCAAGATCCTGCCAATAACTTCCTATCTGCTTTAACTAGCTGGAGATCATATTGGGGTTGGCAACTGGGTATCCTGACCTGAACGCTACATTTTCCAAACTTAAGCAAACTAACATCATTAACATACAAATGTAAATGTAGCCTCTACTTCCTCCTAGCTACTTTCTCAAAAAGACGAATGGTTTCAGCTTCATTGAATTCATTAGACTCCCTTCAGACTTCATGCAGTTTTCATATAGTCTCTGCTATAACATTTCAAAAATAGAAAATTCTTACAGGGTTATATAACAAGATCTATAGACATCCACTGAAAACCAATAACATTTGACATCATTGCTACAGGGATACAGATAGGGGTGTGTGTGTGTGTGTGTGTGTGTGTGTGTGTATAAAATCCCAACATACAAACATAGTCTGCCAGACATGGTTTATCTATGAGAATATTAATCTTTACTCTCTTCATGAATATGATAGCATTACTTCAAAAAAACCTATTAATAATAATAGCAACTATTTAATGGGTGTTCACTCTGCTGAGCTCTGCGCCAAATATTCTATGTGCATTATCTCTTTCAGAGAGATGCACAACAATCTTATAAGGTAAATATTTTTATTCTCTATTTTATAAATGGAGAAACTGAGGGTCTGCAGGGTTAGGTGGTTGATACAACAAGCAAATAACAGATGTCAGCTCTGGCTTTCCTGTCTCTTAAAGATGCTTTAGCCACTATGCCATGCAGCCCCCATTCAACACAAGTTCACTGAGCAGAGCTTTTATCCTAATGATCTACTATTTGTGGGGGGTACAAATAAAAATAGGACATGGATCCAGGTCTTAAGGTGTTTATAATACTGTAGGGAAGAGAGAAATGCCTACTTATGCAGACACTGCAAGGGCCACAAGAAAAGCAAAAGATACAATAAGATTGGAGTTGGCACATCCAGGAGAACTCCATTGGGTCTAGGCTTTGAAGGTACAGACTGGGAGCCAGAGGGTGAAGGTGAGTTTGTGGAGCAGCACATAGTCAGACATTTGGCTGTGCTAAACCTATGTTGTAGTGAGCCAGGAGGGCATGATGAGCAGAGAAAGAGATAGCTTAAGAGCCGGGGCTAGATGAGGTTAAAAAAGAGAGAACAGAGTGGAAAGGCAATTGAGACAAAGTCGTGGAAGAAGACGGAAGCTGAGCAGCAAAGATAAGTAGCATGACAGAGATGCAATAGGTACTTTGATTCATCCATACATCCATTCCAGAAATATTCTTTTGAGTGCCTCCTACCTGCCAGATGTTGTTCTCATCCCAGGGACTCCAGCATTAGATACAACTATCTTTCTATAGTAATGGTAGAGGACTATGTTGGTAAGAACACTTTCAAGGTTAATAACAGAAAGCTTGAGTATCAGTGACTTAAAACATAAGGACATTTATTGTGCTCAGTCAGGAAGTAGGTAGTTCTAGGGTTGATACAGTTGCCATAGTATCATCGAAAACTCAAGCTCTTTCCACTTCCATTATGTTCAGCACGGTTGGCTTCTCTTCTCCTCTGGCAGGCCAATTCATGGACACAGGCTAGCTGGTGGAACTCTAGAAATCACATGTAAATTCAGGAATCAAGAGGGAAGGAGAAAAGAGCTTGCTCTTTGTCAGCTTCTTCAATCAGGAGAAAACTCTTTCTAGAAACCCCAAGGACTTCCCCTTGCATCCCTCTGACCAGCACCTGACCCCATTCCCACCCCAACAATCTCTGCGGGGAAACACAGCTCCTGTGTCTGGCTTAGCCTGGTTGTGATCCATGCATGCCCTGGAGCTGGGTGCATGGCAGACTAGACTTAGTCAGATTCTTAGTGATAGTAGAGGGTGAATAGTAGTTGGGTAGATAACCAGGGGGAAAGAGACAATATATGTATCAGGTGACTTCAGAGTGTGATAAATGCTATGAGGAAACTGAAACAGTAATGAGATAGAGAGTAACTGAAGTAGTGCAGAGAGAGGGCTGAGGTGATAGGTCGATGGAAGTTGGTATCTCTGTGGCAGTGACATTTGAATTTACATGCTAAGAGCAAACTTGATAAGCAGCAATGCCAAGATGGCTGGAACAGAAGAGAAGAGCAACGGTAGGAGGTGTGGTCAGAGATGAAAGCAGAAGCCATGTACATCACAAAAGCCTTTCCTGGCCAGTGTTTGAGGTTTCGCTATTGGTTGAATTGTGTCTCCTCCAAATAAGATATGTTGAAGTCCTGACTCTAGTACCTCAGAATGCGACCTTATTTGGAAATAAGGTCTTTACAGAGATAATCAAATTAAAATAAGGTCATTAGGGTGGGCCCTAATCCAGTATGACTAGTATCCTTATAAAAAGGGGAATTTTAGATACAGAGACAGACATGCACAGAGGGAAGATACACAGGAAGAAGGTGGTCATGTGACTAGAGGAAGGCCAAGGATTGCTGGCAAACACCAGAAGCTCAAAGAGGCAAGGAAGGATTCTCCCCTATGGCCATGAGAGAAAACATGGCCTTGCTAAGACCTCGATTTCAGACTTCTGGTCTCCAGAACTGTGAGACAATACATTCCTGCTGCTTTAAAGCACCTAGTTTTTGGTATTTTGACATGGCATCCCTAGGAAACTAATACATTTTTCTTTGCAACTGGATGGGAATTCATCGATGGGTTTAAAGCAGTGATTTACATGCTTAGAAGCTCACTCTGGCTTATATGTAGAGATGGATCACAGGCAGATGAAGAGGTGGGGAGGCACACAGTGGAATGTGAGAGGTCACTGAAGTCTCCCAGGCACTGAAGGTGCCTGGCCCTAAGGCTGAAGTAGTGCAGTTGGAGTGGAAGACTTCGAATGTATTTGGGAATCGAATATACAAGACTTGCTTCTGAACTGGGTGCAGGAGGTGACAAAAAGAGAAAAATCCAGAATGTTTCCTGCCCTATGCTCGACTGAGGGAACAGCAGGTTTGGTGAAGGATGGTAAATTTGGTTTGGAACAGGTTTGGTTTGACATCCTTATGAGACATCCAAGTTGAAATGTAGAAAAGATGGTGCGATATCAAAGTCTGAATTTTAGAGGCAATTTCAGAACTGGAGCTATGCATTTGGAAGTTGTCAGTCTGTGGAGGGTATATAAAGCTATGTGGCTGCATGAGACCACCAAGGAGGAAAATCTAGCTAAAGAAGAAGAACTAGGATGGAACCCTGGAGCTCACCTACATTGAGTGAGATTGAAAGAAGAGGTCAGAGAAGTAGGGAGAAATCCAGGAGAGTGGGTGGTCCCCAGAAAAAACAAATATTATTTTAGTTCTTGCTTTTTAACCATAAAAACCTATTGCCTAAAACTAGATAAACGGAACTATGGCATTAGACCTGTGCTTCTCAACTTTAGAATTGAGAGAGTTTTTAAAATGCTGAGGCCCAGGCCTCACTCAGGCTAATTAAAACAGACTCTTTAGACCGGAGACTAGACAATTGGTATTTTCTAAAGCTCCCCTTGATTCCTCAAAAAATTAAAAATAGAACTACCCTATGATCTAGCAATCCCACTTCTGGGTATATATCCAAAGAAAATGAAAGCAAGATCTTGAAGAGATAGCTGTACTGTGTTCATTGCAACATTATTCAAAATAACCAAAATGTGGAAATAACCTGTCACAGCATGGTGATTATAGTTAATAATACTATTTTATATACTTGAAAGTTGCAAAGAGAGTAGATCTTAAATGTTCTCACCACAAAAAGGAAATGATAATCATGTGACATGATGGAGGTGGTAGTTAATGCTATGGTAGTAATCATTTTGCAATATCAACATTGCAGTACATCTTAAACTTACATGTCAATTATATCTCAATAAAGCAGGGAAAAGAAGAAAAAGAAGACAAGGAATAGGAAGAAAGAGAAAGAAAGAAAGGAAGGAAGGAAGGAAGGGAGGAAGGGAGGAAGGAAGGAAGGAAGGGAGGGAGGCACAGAGGGAAGAAAGAAAGAAAGAAAGAAACAGGAAGAGAGGAAGGGAGGAAGAAAGGGAGAGAAAATATATCCCCTTACAACATTGAGGGTACATTCCATTAAGTAATTAACTGGTAAGCTGAACTTCATGAAAACTAAAATTTCTCCCCTGCAAAAGATGATGTTAAGAGAATGGAAACAAAAGCCACACTGGGAGAAAAGATTTCTTCACTGGGAGAAAATATTTGCAAAAGACACATCAGATAGAGAACTATGATCCAAAATATATGAAGATGTCATACACTTAGCAATAAGAAAATGAACAACCTGGTTTAAAAAAATGGGCCAAAGACCTGAGCAGACACCACACCAAAGAAGATACACAGGTGGCAAATAAACAAATGAGAAGATGCTCCACATCATATGTCACCGAGGAATTGAAAATTAGAACAATGAGTTATCACTGTACACCTATTAAAATGGCCACAGTCCAGAACACTGACACCACCAAATGCTGGTGAGGATATGGAGTAACAGGAACTCTCATTCACTGTGGTTGGGAATGCAAAAGAATACAGCCACTTTGGAAGACAATTTGGAAGTTTCTTACAAAACTAAACATAGTGTAACCATGTGATCCAGCAATTGCACTCCTGGGTATTTACCCAAAAGAGTTGAAAACTCATGTCCACACAAAACCTGCACATGGATATTTATAGCAGCTTCATTCATAATTGTCAAAGCTTGGAGACAGCCAAGATGTCCTTCAGTAGGTGAATAGATAAACAAACTGCGCTGCATCCAGACAAGGGAATCGTTCTCAGTGCTAAAAGGAAACAAGCTATTAAGCTATGAAAAGACAGGGAGGAATCTTAAATGCATATTACTTTATAATTTTATATGTCAATAATAATTCAATAAAGCTGATTTTTTTAAAGATGCATATTAGTAAGTGAAAGAAGCCAATCTGAAAAGGCAAGATACTGTACAATTCCAACTAGATGACATTCTGGAAAAGGCAGAATTATGGAGACTGTAAATAGAGCGGTGGTTGCCAGGACCTGGGGTGGGGTAAGGATGAACAGGTGGAGAACAGAAGATTTTTAGGGCCGTGAAAATAGTCTGTATGATGTTATAATGATGGAAACATGTCATTATCCATTTATTCAAACCCATAGAATGTACCACACCAAGAATGAACTTTAATGTAAACTATGGACTTTGGAGGATAATGATGTCAACATAGGTTCATCAGTTGTAACAAATGTACCACTCTGGTGGGGGATGTTGATGTTGGGGGAGGCCGGGCATGTGCAGGGGCCAGGGGACATATGGGAACTCTCTGTACTTTCCACTCAGTTTTCTTAAGAACTTTAAACTAATCTAAAAAGTAAAGTCTATTTTTATAAAAAAACAACAAGATGGCACGCCCCCTGCTCCCCCCAAAATATGATCCAGTTAGGGAGACCGCCTCAGGGAAAAAACAAACAACTCCCTAAGCAATTCTAAAATCCACTTAAAAACCAGTCTTTAGCCATTATTAAAATACTCAATCAGTTCAATAAACAATTTCATAATGTAAATTCAGCTAATGAGCCGCTGGATATGTGCTAATTTTAGTGAATAAACTTTTTTTTGGCATTTTTTCTACCATTTTATGAGCATCTTCAAAGCATTGAGAGGACATCTTTTTCTTACAACATACTGTTCATCTCATCAAAGGCATAAATCAGGACTGTCTTTGGCTTATAAAAAGATGATGAAATAAAAAAGACTCTCAGCTCTAAATTTCAGCACCTTTGGAATTTTATCAAAAACAGTTTAAGAGCAACATTGTTAGTATAATAGAAAAACGAGGATTTTTTTATCTAGCCCTCTTCTTTTTAAAGGTATTCTTCTGTGTGCAAGTTGCTCCATAAAGAGAATGAACAAGTATTTTATACACAAAATGAAAAATGCAAGGATTCAAAGCAGTCCAAAGAACATTTGAGAAAAAAGCTCCTGTAGTTAAGGAGGAAACAAATCCTCTAACAAAATATATCATCTTGCTTCGCTGTGGTTCTAAAATTAGCTCTTCCTTATTCAGGTAAGAAATTGGGCTATTAAAATCATGACTTAGTACTTTGCCAAAGTACTGAGGGACACCATGCTAGAGTTAAGGATTCCAAAGTCCACTTTATTTCAAAGGTCTTATTCTTCACCCCACAGAATCCCTCAATAGTATCTGACACAAATGAGAAATTCTTCCTTAAATTCTTTCTTCCCTTAGTCTTCATCATATTATAGGATCTATTCCTACACCCTGGCATCCTTTTCCTGAAGGCATTTTCCCAATTCTCTTCTCCACTAATACCCACTGGAGGGGTTTATCTAGTTCTTGGTTCAAATGTTACCTCAAGGTCAGCTTCTGTTTTAGCCTGCTTTCTGAACATTGAAGCAAGAATGTCCACTTATTCCTGAGAAGTCACCTTTTAATATCCACTGGCACCTCTCACTGGGGTAGCAAGTCTAACTAACTGCTCTCCTCTAATGCTGCTCCATTTTTTTTTTGTTTTTTTCTGCATCCTTAACTCAATTGCCCCACAGTTGCCCTCGCCTGGAAAATCTTATTAGCTCTGCAATTTAGGGAAAGTTGTTAACTTCTTACAACCCCAGTTACTGCATCTGTTTTATAGGTAAAGAATACCAGTTTAAGAGGCTCTTTGTGAAGGTTATTTAAGATGTGGAATTGACATTGCTTTAGATTTCAAAGATTATTGCTGTGTGTTGTTAGACGAGGGAGGCCCTGCTGGAGAACACCTAAATAAAGAGGTGAACTCAGCCCAGGCTATAAACAGACCCAAGATCTTTGACTTTCATATTACGATGCCTATAAAATGACTGGCAAGCTAGGAAGTAATAACTTTCTCTGTAGAATGAGACAGAACTCTTTCAGTCATAGTTGAACTTCAATTTATTATGTTCTTACTAAAGAATAATAGACTCTACTGTCAAGAGTCTGTCTTATTTTTTTTAATTCTTAAGTTTCACAGTATTAAAAAATATTCACTTCCTTCAGTAAAACATGAGACATTCATTTAGAAATATACTTTTAATTCATTTTGCATGTCTCAGTGAGCATGTACAAACTCCATTTACTAGTAGCTCAACAAATTCATGTTAGGTCAGTTTTAATCATACTTAAGGTCAATTTCACACTGAATTATTGTAAGAATGTATACTGGGGAGAAGAATCAAGATGGCAGCATGAGAGGTGACAAGGAGAACTCCTCCCAAAACCACAAATAGTACAAAAATTTAGTTAAATAATACAACTAACCCTAAAACAGCAAGAAGAAAGAAGACTGAACCAGACTGGATACAGACCTCATGAACAGAGCAGACCTCATGAAACAGGGTAACATACAAAAACCTTGATCCAGTGGGACCCGAGTCCTTCCCCCACCCCAGCTCACAGGCAGGAGGAAGAGAAACGGAGCAAGGGAGGGGGTGGAAGCCAGGGACTGCTGAGCACCTAGCCCTGGAGATCTGATTTGTGAGCAGAAGCCTATATTCTGTGATGCTCTGGATGCTGGGGAGCTCGGATGGGCGGAGGGCCTAGGAGACTGATATTCCAGCCATTGTGGAGGACAGGATCCACACCCGGCCACTCTGTGTCAGAGGAGGGGCGGGCAGTCTGAGAGGCTTCCTAGCAGGAAGAGGGCTGCTGAAGGGGCAGGGTTTGCATGGACCTTGCTGCATGGGAGAAGGGAGAGCTGGACAAGGTTGTCCGGGGCCGCTCAGCCCAGCTGGTTGGGAACTTGGAGGAGCTTAAGGTGCTCCATCCCCTTGGCTGCCTACTCAGCTCCGAGGCCCCCCACTGTGACACACAGCCTGCAGAACCTTCCTCCTGGCCTGCCCGCACCTGCTCGCAAACCGGTAGTCACTGTGCTGGCATCAGGCCAGCCAGAGGGAGATCCCCGCCTACAACAGCTAGAGACGCAAAGCACAGAGGCTTACACATGTGTGCTTGGCCCACTGGCTCTAACACTGGAGACAGGCACGGCAGATGGGAATCAGGAAACAGACCTTTCCTCCCCCCAGGCAACACCTCTGCTCCCCTACAACCCCCAACCGCACTCTAGGGGATGAGAAGCTCCAGAGACTGGAGTTTTCGCACACTAGTGGGCACCACACAGAAATATGAAACGTCAAAAGAACATGGTTCAGACCAAAATCTAACAAACCCCAGAAAGAGGGCCAAATTAAACTGAAGTCACCAATTTTCCTGAAACAGAGTTCAAAATAAAAATGATAAACATGCTTATGGATATACAGAAAAATATTCAAGAACTCAGGAACGAAATTAAGTCAGAGATTGAATCAATAAGAAATTCCATATCTGAAATGAAACATGCAATGGAGGGATTTAAAAGCAGATTAGATGTAATAGAAGAGACAGTAAGTGGAATAGAAATTAGAGAAGAGGAATACAAAGAAGCTGAGGCTCAGAGAGAAAAAAGAATCTCTAAGAATGAAAGAATATTGAGAGAACTGTGTGACCAATCAAAACGGAACAATGTTTGCATTATACAGGTACCAGAAGAAGAAGAAGAGAGAAAAAGGGGTAGAAAGTGTTATTGAGGAGGTAATTGCTGAAAACCTCCCCAATCTGGGGAAGGAGATAGTCTCTCAAGCCATGGAGGTGCACAGATCTCCCAACACAAGGGACCCAAGGAAGACAACATCAAGACATATAATAATTAAAATGGCAAAAATCAAGGATAAAGACAGACTTTTAAAAGCAGCTAGAGAGAGAAAAAAGATCACATACAAAGGAAAACCCATTTGGCTATCATCAGACATCTCAACAGAAACCCTACAGGCCAGAATGGAGTGGCATGATATATTTAATGCAATGAAGCAGAAGGGCCTCGAACCAAGAATACTCTACCTGGCAAGGTTATCATTTAAATTGAAAGGAGGAATTGAACAGTTTTCAGAGAAGCAAAAGCTGAGAGAGTTTACCTCCAGCAAACCACCTCTACAGTGCATTTTGTAGGGACTCCTATAGATGGAAGTATTCCTAAGGCTAAACAGATGTCCCCCAAGGGATAGACAAAGAGTACAGAATATGATTCATAACATACAAAGAATGGAGGAGGAAGAAAAAGGAGGAAAAAATAAAGAAGCTTTAGGTTCTGTTTGTAATAGCATACAAAGTGAGTTAAATTAGACTGTTAGATAGTAAGGGAATTACCCTTGAACTATTGGTAACCACGAATCTAAAGCCTACAATGGCAATAAGTACAGACCTATCGATAATCACCCTAAATGTAAATGGTCTGAATGCACCAATCAAAAGACATGAGTCACTGAATGGATAAAAAAACAAGACCCATCTATATGATGCCTATAAGAGACTCACTTCAAACCCAAAGACATACACACACTGAAAGTAAAGGGATGGAAAAAGATATTTCATGCAACTAATAGTGAGAAAAAAGCAGGAGTTCTAGTACTTGTATCAGACAAAATAGACTTCAAAACAAAGAAAGTCACAAGAGGCAAAGAAGGACATTACATAATGATAAAAGGGTCAATCCAACAAGAGGATATAACTATTATAAATATCTATGCACCCAACACAGTATCACCTACACATGTCAAACAAATACTATCGGAATTATAGGGGGAAATAGAATGCAATGCATTCATTTTGGGAGACTTCAACACACCACTCACTCCAAAGAGCAGATCCACCAGACAGAAAATGAATAAAGAGACAGAGGCACTAAACAACATATTAGAACAGATGGACCTAACGGATATCTACAGAACATTCTATCCAAAAGCAACAGGATATACATTCTTCTCAAGTGCCCATGGAACATTTTCAAGAATAGATCATATACTAGGCCACAAAAAGAACCTCATTAAATTAAAAAAGATTGAAATTGTACCAACCAGCTTCTCAGATCACAAAGGTATGAAACTAGAAATAAATTACACAAAGAAAACAAAAAAGGTCACAAACACATGAAGGCTTAATAACATGCTCCTAAATAATCAATGGATCAATGACCAAATAAAAACAGAGATCAAGCAATATATGGAGACAAATGACAACAATAATTCAACACCGCAGAATCTGTGGGACATAGTGAAGGCCATGCCAAGAGGGAAATATATTGCAGTACAGGCCTACCTCAGGAAAGAAGAACAATCCCAAATGAACAGTCTAAACTCACAATTAATGAAACTAGAAAAGGAAGAACAAATGAGGCCCAAAGTCTGTAGAAGGAGGGACATGATAAAGAATAAAGCAGAAATAAATAAAATTGAGAAGAATAAAACAATAGAAAGAATCAATGAATGCAGGAGCTGGTTCTACAAGAAAATAAACAAAATAGATAAACCCTTAGCCAGATCTATCAAGAAAAAAAGAGTCTACACACATAAAAAGAATAAGAAATGAGAAAGGAAAAATCACTACGGACACCACAGAAATACA
>JAVSCE010006886.1:0-29529 GCA_032199065.1 Smutsia gigantea | reverse complement strand
ATGGAACAAATGGCAAATTTTATTTTGTGTATATTTTACCATCATTCAAAAAATTTAAGAATCAGTAAAGATGAACACAGAGCTGTGACCTCAACGAATCTGTGGAAGTGCGCATTTGAAAAATATTTGTGTATCTTTTGTGAAATAGCAGCAAGATATTCTTCACCATATGATGTCATTTTCTGTGTGTTCCTGATGAAACACATCATTTTTTTCCTGTGAGGAAAACTGTATGACTCTGTGCCTCTGTGTGTGTGTGTTTATTCTCTGTATTTCCTATCATTTACTTAATTGTAAGTGCATACAGTTTGATTTTACAAAAATTGTTATTGATATATAATCAACATAGAGCATTGTGCAAGTTTAAGGCATATAGCTTGTTGCTTTGATATGCTCATATAGTATATACACAATTTTAGACATTTGATACACATATTACCACACTGTTAGCCAACGCCTCTATCATGTCACATAATTATCATTTCTTTTCTGTGGTGGAAACATTTAAGATCTAGTCTCTTAGCAACTAGCATGCTTGAAGTATGTAAGACAGTGTTGGTCACTATAATCACAAGGTGGACCTTAGCTCTCCACCACTTGCTCTTCTTCTAACTGAAAGTTCATATCCTTTGACCAGCATCTCCCCAACATCCTTCCCCAACCCCACCCCAAGTCCCTGGTGACCACCATTCATTTAATTTTTTTAAATTGGGATAATAGACACATAACATAAAAGTAACCATCTCCATCCACCATGTTCAAGTGTACAAGTCAGGGCCATAGAGGCGTCAGCTAACACTTTGGATATAAGTCTATCGAATATCTATAATTGTATATATAACATATGAGCATATCAAAGCAACAAGTTATATTCACAACCTTGAACAGTTATCACCAGCATTATCTAGCTCCGGAAGATTTTCATCACCGCCCAAAGGAGACTCCGTCCCCATTAACCACGTCCCCTCCCCCAGCCCCTGCCGACCTCCAATCTGCTTTCTGTCTGTATGGATTTGCTTGTTTCTGGACATTTCAGATAAATGGAATGACACCTTCTGTGGCCTTTTTCCTGTGACTTCTTTCCACTGAGCATTGTGTTTTTTGGGGGGGTTCACTCTGTATGAATGTTTTTTAGGTTAATGAGAGACACTCCTTGTAAATGCTTCCATTTCTGTAGTCACGCATGATGCCGAGACTAGTTCCATAACGATTCATGTCCTTTTCTTACATTTTCTACTTATTTTCTGCTTAATAATTTCTTCAAGATCAGTTTAAACCAATATCTCTACTGTGTGCTCAATGGATGGCTCTGGTGCAAGCCATTGAGAGATTACTGAGGACAGGGGCAATATAACATTTTAAGCAAAGGGGTGGTCTAGCTTGGTGTCACCAGGAGTTAAATTGTTCACATTTTTTTCAGTGTAGGTTTTTAATTTTCTTTCAGTACACCAGAGTTTCTCCACCTCAGCACTACTGAGGCTTAGGGATGGAAAATTCTTTTAAGGGAGGGCTGTCCAGCCATTGTAGGACGTTTGCGGCATCTCTGAGCTCTACCCACTAGATGCTAGTAACACTCCACAGAGTGTAGATCTCAGAGAATCAGTTGTTTCTGGAAGTTACCCAACGTCTCCTGCAGGGTAGATAGGGGTGGCAAAAGTATTCTTGATTTAAAGCCGTTGACCTAAAGCATAGAATTACAGTATCTATGCAATTAAAACTCACCTTATTATTAAAAAAAACACAAAATGAAAAAGAAATCTCCAAGAATTAGGATGATCAAGTCAAGCATCATATAAAGATATTTTGACTCCTCTTTCTGATGTCCATCCCAAAGTTTTATGTTTTATTAAAACTACATTAAACCTGCAAAGGACCCTGGAGACGCTACCCAAGAACCTATTTCTTATCCTATTTTTTAGCCTATTTATCATGCATATGAGATGATCAGGGGGCAAAAATGCTAACCAAGTTGCTCAAAGGCATGTCTCTTTTTTATGCTGAGAGAACCACCATCCCAACTGATAGGGCCACATATCCTGGCTGGGGAGCATTTCCTCTGGGTTTCATTGCTTGGCGAATTTTTAAGCTTTTGTATTTTGCAAGGTGTGTTTTTGTTTTCCCTGTGCAGGTTTAATATGCACATGAAGGTTCTCGATGGCCAAAGTAAATATGGGAAGTACTTGTCACTTAAGATAAATTATCGAAAAATATTCCTACATCTGTCTGAGGAGGGAAACATTTTCAAATGGAAATGGGGGCTGGACATCCTGTTGATCTTAAGACAGGGAGAAATGTGACCAAAGCAGTTTCCTTTCTGATAACACAAGACTTGAAGATTTTGATTTTTTTCCTCCCTAGGACCTTAAATATTGCTTTTTCTCCAGACACAATTCTTGTTTGTTTGAAGTATACCACCCTTTTCCCTTTTTAGCTTTGGGGTTAGCTGTGAATTATAAAATATGCATTTGAGCTGCAGCTGACGTTATAAAGGTCTTCTTATGGAGCTTAAATGCTGATTTGCAAACTGAAGGGGACACTTTTGCTTAATCAGCTTCCAGTGTGATGGTGGCTTAAAAATATTATTTCACCTGCGCTAAAGGAATCTTTTAGGTTATCTTCTGACTGATTTTGTTTTTCGAATAAAAATACTGATTGCTAAAGGTTTTTATCTCAAAGAACAACTGCAATTATAGTAGTTTCCTTAGGAGCGAAGAGATTTGTGAACAGTTCTGTTTGCAAAGCAAACTGTTTTCTGTTTGTCTTTTTACTTGAAGGAGGTGGTCTTTCCTCTCTCTGTCCAGTCTCTGCATAATTTCATATAGGCCGATGGCTTTAAGTAGAACGTGCAGCTGATAATTCTCCAATTTAAACAGCCATGTCAGACCTGGCCTCTGAGCTCCTACCGAATTCACTCCTCCGCCTAGCCATGCGCCAACATCCTTAATAAACCCTATTCAGGATGGAGATGAACGTTTTCATTTATTACTCCTGCATGATTAGGATAAAATTGCTTGTAGATTTATGAGGATATATTGATTTTTTTCCCCTATGATATGCTTCATTTCTATCTCATTAATGATCATTCTTATGTTTATTGCTCACTTTAAATGTATTTGGGAACTTCTCTAATTAATTAATTTCACTAATTTCTATCACCGAACTTTGAAGTTCCTTAAAAAAAACAAAACCTAATTCATGGCTACACATTTATATATCCTTTGGGAGATCGATCTATCATTTATCTATCTGGCTATCACCTATCGATATTAATATCTATCCATCTGTATTTCTATCCACCCATATATTTGTGTCTAGATCTATTTCTATCTATATCTACCTCTGTATCATGTATATCATTATGTCATCTGTGTCTGTATCTTTAGTGTATCTACATCCGTTTGTATGTCTAGCCCCAAATGCAGACCATCCTCACTGTGTAAATATGGGATAGTCAAACCACTATTCAGCGAAGGAGAAAGTGAAAAACTGGCTGATATTCCTGCCATCCCTATAGGTCCACCCGCTTCCATATGACTTTGGTGCCCCTTCCACTGAGAGATGGACTTCATTTCTTCACCCCCTGCAACTGGTCCTCATGTCACTAACTTCTATCTCCCCAGAGGGTCAAGTATGCTACTGAATTTTGCATTTTCGAATGGACTTCCTTTATTGAGAGCAGTACCTTGCATCTATGTATCAACACATTTTACATATTCAGATTTTTGTGCCTTTGACTTACTACAAATGGAATCATTCTCTGTGGGTCTCAGGCACGTAGCTTTTCCTTCGGATCGCATTTCTGAGAGGAAGCCACATTGTGATGAGGCAGGGAAGCTCTCTGGTGCGAACACCTCCAGCACCATGTATCACCAGGACATCTTTTTCCATCCTGCCCTCGATCGACATTTGGGTCACCCCTATTATTTTGCAAATACAGACAGCAATCCTGGGAAAATTCTTACACATGTCTCCCAAGTAACTCAGAATGGCTGGAGCATAGACACTCTCCAAACACTGCAGATGATGTCAAATTGGTTTCAAAACAGGGATCCATTTCTTATCTGTATCTGTACCTTGGCCTCAAAAACTCGTTTTTTTTTCAGACTGCTACATGTCTCACCCTCTCTGCTCTTCTAGACATTTTCATTTTCCATTCATAAAGTCAGGTGAGAAACGGTATCTCACCATGATTTCTTTGTGGTGGATTCCAAAGCATATGAGAGAGTTTTGCATGTTCATCTGACTATTCATGACTTAATCCTTTCTGAGGGTTCTACTAGAACATATCCTTAAATATTAAAGATGGAATAAGTTCCATGTTTATTTATGGTCTTCTGTTTAGCCCAATGCTAAGAATTGGAAAGCTTATTCACTGCTTTCATTTTCAATGGAATATTAAAGAATGTTTTTTTACAACCCAGAGAGAGAACAAATAGTAGGAAATTAAGTTGTTCATTATTTGAGAGCCGTGTCAAACTAAACTCCTCAAATGCTTCTTTGTTTGAATGAATGGGATTGCTTGGAATGATCTAAAGAAAAGGTGGAGATGGGTTAAGATAGGATAGAAAAACACTTCCTCTGTTTGTGAGGAGGTTGACTGTTTATTTGTCCATCTGCCTGTCGAGAAGTCTATCTCACAGGAGATGGCGTGTACTGTATCTGCCGTGAATGCCGCACGCATTTATTATGAAAGATATTCAACGTTTTATGTCAGGTCCCTCTTGTTGGATTTGCACTATTGGTGATTAGAGGCTCTGTGTATTTAAAGAGTAACATGTCCTCAAAAAGAGTCTGTTTACACTTTTCAAACGTGATAAGACAATGAGAGAAAGGCAGTATGGAGGGAATTAGATTAGAACACAAACTAATTATTAAAAAAAAAGATGTAGAATTAACTCTAGGTCTGAGTAGCTTTCTTCTGGGCCCCTTACAAGAGCTTATAGAGCAAATCCACATAGACCATCATGTCGCAAACTGTCAAGCATGTACTGTCACCTGGGGACCTTGTCAAAATGCACATTGTGCATCCATAGGGTTGGGATGGGGCCCGAGATTCTGAATTTGTCCTTACCAGCTTCTTTGAAATTGAAGTGACTTTAAATTACTTGGCTAGCATCACGGTGTGACCGGATATCATTGTGGACACATGGAACTGAAAGGAATTTTAGAGATTCATACTGTGCACTTTGAAATGTTTAGCAGAATCAAGTCTTCCTTTTTAATGCTTTTTGCTTTTCATGAGATGACTTCACATAACATAGAATGCACCATTTAAATAAGTAAGTCAATGGCACTTTGTGCATTTGCGATTGTTGTGTAAGCCCTGTTTGTAGCTAGTTCCCAAGTATTTTTATCATCCCTGCCCCCATTAAGCAGTCATGGCTCTTTCCCCCCTCCTCCCAGCCCATGGTAAACAAAGATCTATCTGTTCTTATGGATTTTTCTATCCAGGGGATTTCAAGTAAACAGAGTATAGATGGTCTTTTGTATCTGGCTTCCCTCACTGAGCATCATGTTTGTGAGGTTCATCCATGTTGTAACCTGCATCAGAACTTCATTCCTTTTCATGGCTGTGTAATATTCCACCATATGGACACACCCACCAACTTCTGTTTATCTGTTCATCCATTGATGTACATATCAGCTGTTTCCACTCTCTGGTGTTTGTGGATAATACAAACATAAACATGGGTGTAGGTGTATTTAGAACCTGTTTTCAGTTCCTTAGGGTATAAGTTGTTTTTTAAGTAAAGCCCAATGTGGCTTTCCTATATCAGAGAAGTTAAAGCTTTGCCTGATGGAAACACAAGGCATGTTGATTCCCTGGGTTTAGCACCTCTCCATTGTTACCAGCTCTATACCTAGGGAGACACCTAGTCTGACTTGGTGAATGGCCCCTGGACACTAAACCCAGTTCTATAAACTACCGTCCTTGTTTTACAGAGAACAATACAATGGAATGACTTCCCTGATATGGTGTTCTCGAGGGTAAGGTGGAAACTTCCATTTCTCAACTGGCCCTGCCATGATCTGTGGAGCCCTACCTGAGCCGTTAAAGAACAGAGTAAATATCAACATGTGTTTTATGTTCTGCACACAATGATTCCTATAAACTGAGTTGGGTATTGGGAGGCTATGGAAGTCACCTGTTTTGTTTTTTCTTCTATTTCTGTAAAACCTGACATTTAAAAACCAGAACTTTTGAGCTCACTGATACTGGATCCCCTCATCCTTTCCCACTCAACTTGATTTAAAGGTTTCCAGTAGCTGTTAAAATAATCATCTAATGGTTGCATGAATCACCTCTGCAAAGACTCTGTTTCCAACTAAGATCACATTTGGAGGTTCTGAACATTAAGATTTGCACATATCTTTTTGGAGGACACAGTTCAACCCATTCAACTGATACTTAGTGAATTACTTATTTTCACAAAGAGCACAGTTTAGAATGATCCCAGAATGTGGGAAATTGCAAAGCTATGAGGATATTTCTATAGCAAAATATTGCAATCAGAGATAATTTACTGACTGTGACATATACACACTTCATGGGATAGGACAATGTCCCCACACCACCTCTGACTTTTTCCTTTATAAGGGACTAGTTGATATATTATTTAACATCAGCATTAAATAGTTGGGCTTTTTTCCTAAAAAGTAAGAGCCATGGAGAAAAATATATGCATGGAAAGCTTTCCTAAGTGTTCTGTCCACCTTCTCAACACCATGTAATTAATTCTCCAAACTGCAGCCAGGGTCATTTTCCTAAAATTCATGAGTCCAGTGGTAGTGCACCTGCTACAAGCCCAAGAATGGCAGCTCTGCCTGGTCATCTGAACGATTCACACTGTTTTATAGGGTCCCTTGATAGCTTTTGTGGAGTGGACCTTGGTTATCTGTCTGCATCGTTGATTGTTCCTCCTTGCTCCAAACACACTAAGCTCTCATAATATGTTTCCCTCTTGCTTCTAGGTCTATGGTCATGTGGCTATTCTTTCCTGGAAAGAAAAATATCTGCCTCCCTCTAGAATGTTCTCTCAAACTTTTCATCAGAGATATTCCTTGGACATGCCCCATCTGAGTTCCTTTTGCCACACTGTACTGGTGGTCCTCTTTTGTATCATGATGGCTTCTTTTACGATGAATATCCTAACTGTCCTGGAACCCAGACACTAACCTTGTCTGGATAATGAGGCACTCTGTCCTATCTGCTTGAATTGGTGGGAAACCTTTTGGAATGGTTTGAAACGGCATCATGAACAAATATGATCACATTCACCATAGTTTTATTTCCCCTGAAAGTCTTTTTTTTTTTTGACATGGACAACACAGCTCCAAGGCATCATTTCATAGGTGATTTTTTATGCAAGGTTTCTTCTCTTTTTTTTTTTTCTGCATGGATTCTAGGGCTTTGTATTGACAGGGAGAGACGGTCTTTGAAAACTCTCAGCCAGACAGCGTTTGTGTTATTGTGTTATCAGAGACTCCCGATCAGGGGTCTCCTCACATGAAGAAAAATTCACTTAATGGACGATGCTCCTCGGTGAATGAAGGCTGGCATCTGGTTCTTTTCAGCCTCGGCTTTGAGGATTCTCCCTGAAAATGGCAGTGGAAAAGATTATCTTCGAGCGGTATTAAATAATAGAGTCTACTTCAGCCCAGAAGGGCTTCCGTGCTCCCTGTAGTCTGAATGACATTTGTATAGCAAGCTTTCTGGCTTCCACAAAAGAGCTGGCTGCAAATAGGGAAGGGGAGAAAAAGGGGACGAAATATTAACACTTCTCTATGTCTTTGTGGAAGACATTTAAGGCCTGCTTTTCCTTTCTTGATGTTGATGGAATGCAATTTTTTGATGTGACAAATTCATAGGCGAATGTATGCTATCAGAAGAGACTCGACTGATGAAAAAATGGGTCGGCATTAGATGGAGATGGTGCGATTTCCTGTGATGCAAACAGAAGATAATGTAGTTATTATTCCTTAGAAAATGAAAAAAGAATTTTTGTTTCCTTAAGGAGTAAATGTGACCATTTGGGAGGAAATAGCTCCAAGAAAAACGTTTTTCACAACTGTAAACTTTTGAAAGATTTTCCAAGTAAATAGAGAAGAGATGTCTCATTGGAATGATGATCTTTTACCGATTTGGGGTGTCACTTAAAAACATTTTCAAAGGTAAACAGTCATAGTCGGTAGAAGAAGGGGATGACTTTAAAGTTTGCATTTCTCACAAAGGACCTTTTAATACCTGTGAAATATACACATTTTTACACCTTGTCCATAGGTCAATATGGAAACGCTGACTTTTGAGTTTTGCAGTTCAGAGCTCTTTAAAAGCTTTCTGAAAATGCAAGCAACATTTCCTACCCGAGCCATGTTCCTCCTCCTGTCTCCATCCTAGTGAGTAACAAGATGAGGGGGATGAATCCCATCTACATCCCTGTGGCTGGCGTTCTTCTTCAGAGCACATTGCTCACATTTGTCTCGTGTGTGCATTTATGTTATAACGGAAGCATTAGGGGTATGGAACTCCTGGTTCTCCTTCTGTTGACCTTGAGCCTCAAATGTCCCTCAACCATGTTCATGTCTATGGAAATGACCTACACCTTATTGAGAGGGTCCCCGGTTCCTTCAGATTGGCCACACGTCTCAACGACCTTCATCGCTGACCCACATAGCTACTGGCTACCACAACCAGATCTATCATCTCCTGAAACTGTCCCCGTCTGGAACCCTAAAAACATTTATGCATCCAGACTCCTGACTCCTATATGGTTTCCCCAGTTACCAATCTCTGCATCATGCCACTGCCATGCCCTGCGTGCTCACACAGACAGTTCAGTTCTTCATCTTTGTTCCTGATTCTCAACGTCTTTCTCTCCTTAATTTTTCTTTCCCATGCGTCCCCCAAGTCCCCTACATGAGAACGCTTTGTCTGTGACCATCACAGTTTTCTCCACGTTTGGGGACAGTGCACGAGCATATGAACAACCGCGTGCTTTATTGTCGGTATAAATTCAGATCCTCCAGTCTCAACCCTGTTGCCCAGTAATTTTTTTTTTTTTGTAGCCTATATTACTTTCCTAAGGTGCTGTGACAGATTGCCATAAATTTGGTTAAAACAACAGAAACATGCGCCCTCAGAGTTCTGGAGGCCAGAAGTCCAAACTCGAGGTGTGAGTCGACTGGTACTTTCTCTGGAAACTCCGAGGGAAGCTCCTTCCTGCCTCTTCCAGCTTTGGGGACTCCAGGGGTGGCCTGGGTATGTGGCTGCATCCCTCCTGTCTGTGCTCTGTCTCCAAATGGCTTCTCTTCTGTGTCTGTGGCCCTCGTCTTCTGTCTTTTACAGGGACACGTGTCACAGGAGTGACACCCTACATGCAGGGTGACCTATTTCGATATCCTTAGTTAAATCACGTCTTCCTGATGAGCAAACGTTAATTACTTTGCGAGAACCATGGCCACCAGGCTAAGAACACAGAACTTCATGACCAGAGGATGTCTATATCTTCTCCTTTTTTGCTCTTCCTCCGTTCTAACGTGGAAGACCTTTCACAGGCAGGACCATGCTTGGAGTGGCTGCTCCAGAAATGAGTCTTCGTGCATCACATCTCACACTGACCCAGTCAAAATACGGATGACAAGCAAGGAGTCTTGGCTGAGTTAAGGAAGCCGGGGAGAAATCGGATTCTGTTCAGGCAGATAAATGCAATGGGGATACTTGGAGAATGCAGGACTGAATGTGTTCCTTGCAACGAGGGAAGATTCCAGAAGGTGGAGTGAATGGTTAAGGCCAAGACATACAAGGATGCGATCGGTAGATTAAAAAGGTGTGTCTTTCCATCCTCTATTTCCCCTACAGCATCGTGTGAGTGTGCAACATCAGGAGCTTCCTTTCTGTCGCAGTTTTCCCATCTACAGATTGAGTGTGCAAATGTCCTTCTCCCCATTTCCTGGGACGCTCAAAGGTGGATAAAGTAAAAGTGATGTAGAGGCTGCAACATGCTCTCCGTGGTCAAATGATTATAATTATAACCATTATTATCATGCTCTTGCTTAATTCAGATCAGGCCGGTGGACACACTCAAGTTGGGGAAGAAATCATCAAAGTGAGGGGTTTGGAACCAAAGTGATCTCAAGCCCCGAGGCTCTTAAATAGAGCTTTCTGCTGGAAGGTAAAGGATTCAACAAGTTTCCCACTCAGCGAGATGGGGTGTGAATGAGGATTTCAGTGCTGAGCTTATAAATTCGACTTCCTAACTTCTGGGATGAGCCTGTGTGTGCGGGGTGGGGGGGACGATCAAGAGTGGCTCCATGCAAAGTCCATTTTAAGGAGCTTCAGGTGTTATCACCACATTTTGCTCAGGACTCTGTGATTTACAATAATGCCAAGGCAGCAATGATTGCATAAACACTTTCAAGACAAGTGATCCATTGCACAGTTTGAGAGTCTTATCTTGTTCTGTGTCCCTTCTGAGAAATTAGCAATGCAAATAAATCACAGTATGTCCACCATGAAGGACTCCATGATTAACTATTCCCTGACTGGATTATTGTGGTTTAAAATTATAGCCAAATATAAACCCAATTAATAAAATTTTAAAATTTCCTTCCATTTTACTAAGTAATTTTTTTTTTGCACTGTAGATACAACTGAAGTTTTTTTCTTATTGTCCACTGCATAATGGATTTTTATTGCGAATTACTCAGGTATCTAAGAAGCCAAGGACTTTTTAAACCGCTCCATTCATTCATTTAGTTTCTCCTGGAGAAAAGGTATTTTCTGTTGAAATCCCAGTTAAAAAAATAAAAGTGATAGCCAGGGACTTAACTTGGGATGATAAGTTTATGGGCTATGTTTAAAAATGGAAAACATGGTATTTCACCTTTCTGGGGATGACACAGGAATTTCTGTGGTTACTGATGGACGCACGTACTTTGGGAAGGTATATCTTTTCCCATCTTGGACTAGAAATGGACACTAACAGAACTGCATGGTGTCCCTGACCTGGGAGTGATGGAAACTCAAGGTCTCGGGATGAACATCTTTCTCTGCTTTCATGGAGCCCTGCTTTCTGAGGCAGAGAGTTCATGTGTACACACTGCTCTGTGCATGTATCTGCCCATGAAGGAGGACTTCAGATTCAAGGTGAAATGTTTTTACGTTTAAACTGAAACTTTACCATCAATACCACTAACATTTAAGCTACTCTTGTTTCTAAGCTGCTGACATGTTGCTATTGAAACAGGAACGCATGAAGGAGTTGGTATCACCATTGTCCAGGGATGTACATTCATGATTGGTCCGTCTTTTAAAGATTTACCACCATACCTCACTGCAGTGAACAGCTTAAGAGGATGGAGTAGATGTCCTTTCTTGCTTGGCATCTACCGGATGTTTATCAAGAACACATATTAGCCGGCAAGACACATTTTTTTTTTCAAAAAAGGGACAGTGTGAATGTGCTGTGTTAGGACTGTCTTCCTGGAGACTATGTGTTGGCTGGAGGTTTGGCTCAGGGGCAGCTGGAACATTGTTTCATGAGGATTGACTTGAATTTGGTCATGAGCATTCAGGACCTCACCACCACCTCCTGGGGTCCACTCAGAGCACATGACAGGCACAGGGTCTGCACATAAATGAGGCAGAGACAGAACGGGACAGAGATGTCATGCTGGCTGAAAAGGTTGATGGAGAAATGAATTCTTGACCAGCCAGAATAGGGTTCTCGGCCTCGACAAGGCTGGGTGACTCTCTGGGGTAGGGTGTTGTGGGAACTGCAGGATATAGGACAGCAGCCCATGTCTCCACTCCCCAGAAGCCAGCAGAGTCCCTCTCATGACCAAAAGTGTCCTCGGACATTATGGAATGTACCCAGGGGGGACAAACTGCCCCCACTTGAGAACCACTGATCTAGGATTAAACCAACCGGCTGCTGGAGTCCAGGGGAGGGGTTGATCCTTTAGGAGCCAAAAGCAACCAGAAAAAAATTAGTACTACAGATGCTGTCGTCATTCAACATTTTAATACAGGTATCTTTATGGATTTCTTTATTTTATAGTTTTTGAATTTGTTTTGGTTTCTCTACATGTTGCATTGAATATTATTTTGCTAGTTATTACTTATATTGTGTTTCTATATAACTATTTCTTAAATTGTTTTTGTTGGTTTTCTATTTTTTAAAATCTTTTGATGTTTGCAGTTTTAGAAAATGTCCTTACCATTTTTAAGCATACAGTGAAGTAATGGGAAATACATTCACAATTTTGTTCACCTCCCCAGAAACCTTTCTGTCTTCTGAAGCCGAAACTGTCCCCATGTTCTGCCCCCAGTGCCTGGCCCCCACATCTACTTTCTGTGTCTACAAAAGTGAGTGCCCCAGAGACCTCATATTAGTAGGATCCTAGTATTAGCTTTTGTATGAATGCCTTATTTCATGCACCATAATGTCCTCAGAGTTCATCTTCGTATTGTTCCTTTTCAAGGCTGAATAATATTCCACTGTACAGGCTCTATTTAGTTTATCCATTCATCCACCCTGGGCATTTCGGTTTTTCCACGTTTTAGATATTGTGAACCAAGCTTTTAGGAACATGATGTGCAAATTTCACTTCGACACCTAGCTTTTCATTCTTTTTGGGTTTATATTCTGAAGGTAGATGGTATGGTAATTCTAATTTTGATTTTTTGAGGTCCTGTAGCCACACAATTTTATTTCCCCATGAGCCATACACACAGATTCCAATTTCTCCACAAATAGTGACAGCTTTGCACGTACAGTTTGAAGTTCTGTTCTACAGTGACTCTTTAACCACCTGTGGAAAACATTTGGATAGGTAACCAGAAATAGGTATTTCTTCTTAAGTTCATGGTGAAAATGATACTTATTTATTTTATTTATTTTCCCTTTAGGCTTCCATTGTATTCTTCAAGTGAAAATATTGGGGGGGCGGAAATGTGGATCATTACTAAGCGATTTTTAAATTTCTAGCCATTTACTTCCTTTTAGATTCTTGATGAAAATTAATTAAACTTGATGAGCATTTAATAGAGCAATGTGTTTTTATGAGCCAAAGTTTACACAGGTTTTCTTAATTAGAACATGATGAAAATTGGCCAGACCTTGGAAACACAAATGCAATATTCATAGATCTCCGGAAAATGTTCTTTCATCAGAAAGACAGCCAGTTACTAACAGGTCGCCTTGTTCTATGACATAATTGTGTGTGTTGATCAATAAGAAACGAGTCATTACTGTCTGATGAAAATGATAAAGTCCCTAACAAGTAAAAAACGCGGTAGTGTACCAATAAGTGATGTGTACAAAGGAAAATTGCCCTCTATAATTCTAAAAAGATAATGACGCAGGCCAGGCAAAGAAAAATTAAACATTTCCATATATTTTAAAAGGATTGGTAAGAACTATTCCATGCTGTCCATGGAAAATTTAAATTCTTTAGTCAGACATAAAGGATTCGTGAGAATGCCTCATCCCCCAAATTATCATTTTTTACTGGTTTGCTATGGCTTATGAACTCCTTTTCCCCACAAATTCACCATGTATGTTTCGTAGGGCATCAGGCCCACAGGGAACTTGTTGTTCCATGGGAGGAAAATCAGAATGTCGAGATTCCCAAATTGGAAAAGTCTCAAATGCTTGGGGAACTGACCTGAGGGTCCCCATAGAGCAGAGGGATTGAAAGTGTAATTTAGGGGACCATGGAGTCCCCAACACCAACAGAAACTTCCAGTTCTAAGATGACACATTCTGGGCGGCTAATGCGCAGCGTGGTGATGATTTCATGCTCTATACGGTACACTAATAGAGCATTACATGCTTGGAAGTTGCTAAGAGAATGGATCTTAAGTGTTCTCATAAAAAAAGCTGCAGGAGATGGTGGAATCCTTAGCCAACCATATTGTGTGCATAATTTTGCAATATATACATGTATCAGAGCTTTACACTCTGTACCTTACACTTGATACAATGTTACATGTCAGCTGCATCTCAATAACACTGGAGTAAAAACACATAGGTACCTACTCTGTAAAAAGGGATCACTGATGCCTCTAATCGCTAGACAGGAAGAGTTAGATAAAATGAAATGCCCCTCTCCCAAAGGTTTGCACTGAATTTATTTTCTTTTTTATTACAAGAGGGTATAGTCTGGATTTTCAACACTCACAGTATTACTCTAATTGTGAGTAGGGTTTCAAATAAAAATGTTCAATATCCAGGTATACCTCAAGATGGGGATCGATATTGTTTCAAGAGATGCATTGCAAAATACAGCAGAACATAAACATCCAGATATAATATTACACATCTTCATAGCATGTGAGAACTTCATTCCATTCACAGTGTTTACATAATGACGGGACATAGTCTAGCTCATAATCATTTACACTCTGTTTTATCCCTATGAATCCAAGTGGGCACATATATGGACAAATCCATGCTATTTAATTCTGCTCTGCATAAGTGAAAAACAATATTTCTGATGCCATTTCACCCATGAATGTCATTGATGTATTTCAGACCTGACTTTTTTGGGTTTGGGGGGGGCACTTGGCATTAAGATTTTACTCTGTCATCCAGATGAGTTACCATGATGTTTTTATTTTGGATCACATTCAGACTCTAAGCTGAGTATTATTACATATCAGAGGGAAAGTGTGATCATATCAGCTGTCCAGCTTGCATTTTATTGATAGTTTTAACTGACCCAGTAATTTTAATATTGGTCCCAAATTGTTGCAAGGCCACGTGCTTTCTCTGCATAGGAGAGAGGAGATAGGCTTCATTACTCTTCATGAATATCCTACTTGTGTGTGATATTCAGTATTTATTAGTCTATGTAATTAATTTTAATATTTAATTACATATACTGTTAAAAAGACACTGTGTATCTACATAACATGTCTAGATTGATTTAAATCACACACATTGATCTAAAGTTGGGATGCATCGTACCAAATGCCACTTTTACTGATCTGAGTCCCACGTAGCTAATTTAAACTCTTAAAGTACTAATTTCTCCATCCATAAATGGGTGAATCCGTTACTTGCTTTAATCTAAACCGGAATTTTTTTTTTCCTAGGTACAATGTGTGTTAAATTGCTTTTCATTCCTCTCACTACTTTCCATACCGCTGTGTCAGTATTTAAACACTGATGGACGAAAAGATGCCATCGAATAGGCCGTGAAGAGAGTTTCAAGGAAGGGAAAGGTGTTTTCCTATGTACACAAACATGTTTATTTATGTAAAGACGTCTTATTTTTACAATTATAGAAATATAGAAAATACATGTCTTATTTATAGAAAGACATCTTATTTATTAAGACTTTCAGAGTCTTAATAAAAATTGAATGATGCTTTGTATAGGAGGCAGCTTCACGTCAGCCAAAAATGTCCACACCCAGGGCTTGTGAATATGGCCCATCACATGGCCCGACGGACTCGCCATTAGGGTCAGACACCTTAAAATAGGGAAACTGGGTGGGCCGCCTGTAATTTCTTGAGCCTTTAATAATAGACAACTCTAGTTAGAATGAGAAAGAAATGACAGAGAAAGAAATCTGAGCCAGTCTAGCTGTGGGAAGGCTCCGAGCACCCTGGCTGGCTCCAAGATGCGGGGATCTCTGTCAACAATCAGAAAGAGCAAGTTCCTTTAGGAAGTCAGTGCCTCCTCCCTAAAAATAACCACATGAAGTTTTATGCACCGATGCAAAGTGATTCTGAAGTGAATATTAAAAAAAAAATGTGCACGGAAGAGAGTGTAAACATAATGATCAAAATGACCAATGCCGGCCCAAAGTTAGACCTGCTAAATATGAAAATGTTGTGGCATGTCTGTAACTCAGACTGTGGGGTTGGTTTCAGACAGAACACAATAGAAATCCCAAATAACAGCCAAGAGCATATGAAAATAGGGTATTTGGTGAATGTGTCATCGCCACCCACCGGGACGAAGGGACATTTTAGGAGACGTTGTTGGGATGACTGGGTGGACATTTGAGAACTACATGAAAAGATAAAATTGGATGCATAGCAAATCAGATACCCCATTAAATAAAAGTGCTTCAAAGATACATGTATAAAAACAAACACATGGGCAGTTATGTAGTAAAAGTAGAAACAAAACAAGAACAAAAAGCAACTCCTATTGCTTGAATTCCTGAAGCAATACAATCAAACACTGGTGAAGTCACAGCATAGAAGCATAAAACGCTTGCATCTTAACCTGTCGCAAGCAGCATTTACACATAAATGGCAAACTACGAAGATACCTGCAAGTGCATATCACACACAAAGGGCTACCTCTATGGCAATGAAGACTTTTCTAAAAAAAATCAAAACTCATTGCAGAAATGGGCAGGGGACCTAAACAGATGGCCCTCAAAGGAAGAAATCGAAATGGCTTTAAATTCGTGAAAATATACCTCACTCCCTTTTTGCAAGGGAGTTACATATTGACCTCATAGCCAAATACCACATCTAAACACATTGGTACATTTCTGCTGACCAGGCTGTGGAGAAATGCAAAATTGGACCATCCTTAGCGGAAGGAACATAAACGAGGGCTAGGTAGGCAATACCCACATCCAGTTAAGCTTTGACCCAGCAATCCTACACTTATAAATCCAGCCCAAACATTCACAGGTATAAACAGTATATCTATGTACAGCATTATTCACAACTGTGTTATCTGTAGTGTTCCCAATACCCCTCAATAAGGCACTTGTTCAACAGAGTGTGACACAGAGACAAATGAAATACTATGGAAGCAAAATAGAAATCAGGACATTGGGATGGGATGGGCTACACGTTATATTATTGAGTGTGAAAAGAAAAAGGTACATCACAGGAGAGCCATGTGCATGCATACCAGGTTTTGTAGGAGAAAGGTATATGCACCATGTCTACTTCACATACCTGTGTGCAAACGTATGTTTTTATATTAACAAAACCATCAGACCCGTGCATGAGTGAATGGACTTACCAGCATGGGCTCTCATGCTTACTTGTGCCTTCTTACAAGACTCCTAACCGTAGGTTCTTCTGGGAATGGGAAATAGTATCACTTCAAACTGTATGGTCTAGGTGTGTGAAGGTCGATACTGCCTTGCTGTGTGACCCGCGGAACTCCTACAACTCTTGATTGTTATTTAGGGACCATGTTTGATGTTCAACACACACACTCGTAGGGTGCGTAACTCTGCTGAAGATCAACATAATCCCATCTCCCACCCCAATTTCCTTTGGAAATTTCTTTGGAAATGGAGAGATGTATGAAAGGTCACATGCCCCACAAAAAACCCGTTCCTTTGTCTCACAGTAATGACAACTCCCAGAGGATTGTTAAAACCACCCTCAGTGGCCTAGGAGAACTCATGACACTGTCTGAAAGCTAATGTACTCAGGGCAACGGTTCATTGGAGAGAAAGGACACGGGTTCAGATCAATCAAGTGAAGTGGGACATGGGGCAGGGTCCAGAAAGAGTCCAATTTCAGAATTTCCATTGTCCTGTCCCTACGGGGTCATGGATGGTGTTACCTCTTCCCAGATGTGACCAGTGACCTCTCTGTAGGTAAGGTTAATTCTTCATTACCAATATACCCAGGTACTGTATCATTAACTCCATTCTTAAGCACATTTAGAGATGTAGTTAGAGTGATCTGTCATGGAGAAAAAAACATTGAAAGAAAAACAAATAGAATTCAGAACCACAATGGGGCATACAGCAGACAATACGCCAGTCGTAGCTACAAGGCTAAAATGCTTTTGTGGGCAGAAAGCTACATCTTATTTCCTGGGCCAATTCTTGATAAGATGTTGATGAATGCTCCTTTACCTTTAACTACCCTGGACAACAAAGGGACCTGTGCTGTTTCCACATTAATAACGTTAATGCAGTGTTCGCATGGGGGAAGAATGCCTTGTTCATCATGAAGGATGCACCTGCTCCCCCCAAATGGATTTAAAATCTGCTTCAGAATGTACTTTCATGCCTCTTCAATGAGAATGGTTAGAAAAATTTACCATCTAAATGGGTTACGTCTCTGCACACCCCGGACTGCTATGATGCTGTGATATGGCCCAGCCCATCAATGCGTGGTTACAGAAAGTTAAGAAAACCCCATGAAGCAGGACGTGCACCTGAGGTTCGATGCAATTTGTGTTCTTCTAACCAGGACATGCATGGCTGAGGTCCGTATGCAAAATGAAAATGGAACTCTCAGGGAAAATCTGAGCCAGGTCTTTGCTAAAGAGCTATCATCTCCATCATTAATCCACCACCTCTTTGTTGTCTGACCTTCAGCAGCACACCCTTGCCTTTTCCTCAGCATTATTATGTATTTCACACATGCCATTTTCGATTGCACATCCGTGGAGGTCACGGGTTTCTGAATTTCCAGACTTTTGACACTTCACTTGATTTTGCCACTGGAGACCTATTTGCTATTCCGAGAAGGCTGTGCTTCTGATGGCTGAGAATTAACCTGCAGTGCGGCCTGCCGAATCTCAGGGGCTCTCTGGGGAAGTGGAGTCAGTAGGGCTTTTTGGTGGGCATTATGCTAAGTGCTGGGACGGTCCAAGGCTGGGGGCATTGGGGGTGCCCTGTCCAAAGCCGGCAGATGTGGGGCATATGAATAAAACTATTTTATGACGTGCTTCATTTTTTTTTTGGTTAATATATTATTTCTTAAGAGCAGTTTTAAGTTCACAGCAAATTGAGGGAAGGTACGGAAAGTTCCCATTTGCCCCTGTCCCCTCCAGGCCTCCCATATTATCAGCATCCGCACCATAATAGACAGTCGTTAAAACTGACGCGTCTACATGGACACGTCCTCACCCCCCGGAGTCCACAGTTTACATTCGAGTCACTCTACGTTTGGTACATTCTATGGGTTTGGACAAATGTATACAATGACATGTGTCCCTAATGTCCCTAAATGTATATACAAGTGTATATAATAACACGTGTCCTCCTAACAGTGTTGCACAGAAAAGTTTCACTGCCCTAAACATCCTCTGTGGTCCTCCCGTGCATCCCTGCGTCCCCCAATCCTTGGCAACACTGATCATTTTACCTTCTGCATGGTTCTGCCTTTTCCAGAATTTCATAGAGCTGGAATCCTACAGTAGGCAGCCACATCAGATTGACTTCTTTGATTTGTAATATGCATTCAAGGTTCCCCTGTGTGTTTCATGGCTGGATAGCTGATTTCTTTTTAGCTCTGAATAACATTCCCCTGTCTGCAGAGACCCCAGTTCATTGATCCATCATGTCCTGAAGGACAGCCTGGTTTTGGCGATGATAAATAAAGCTGTTATAAACACCCACGTGTAGGTTTCTGTGTGGATATAAGTTTTCAGCTCCTTCGGATAAATACCGAGGAGCGTGGTACAGCTGTGTGACATATGCATCTCTGTATATCTTATTGGTTCTGTTTCCCTGGAGAACTGACTAATGCAGCAGCTACGTGGTGTAGGAGTCCCTGAAATTTTATCACTCTGCTGAGCCTCAACGGACACGTGTTTAAAATAAGGATAAACACACCTACCTCCTTGTGTTGTTATGAAAATTAAATATGGTAGTTTATGTAACACCCCGGGTGCGTTCCCAATAGCATTGTATGTACTAGAAAATGATTCTTTTTATAAAGAAGAATATGACTGCGAGCTTTTGTGTTACCTGCGCTGTTGCTCCCCAAGGACACCTGGCTGGACGGGGAAGGGGAAGGTTTGTTTGGGCTGAAAGGCAGGTCTTGGGGAACCCCTGTAGCATGGCTAGTGGGTGAGTGAATCATATCTGCCCTACAACAGGGAAGAAGATGGGTGTGTACAGCTTCTCATCAGTGCAACCTACATATCTAAAGAGGTTAGACTTGGGTGGAGGGCGACGTGCTCTCCGGGCAGGAGCCCCTATGTGAGCACAAGCGCACACCTCGATTGTGAAGGCATTTGGGCACGGCAGACTCCGTAGACCTCAGGCAGCGGCTTTGTCATAAAACAGACCTCAGTAGGTTTTTAGCCCACCTACTCACTACTGCTGCAGCGGTAAGCAGACTGTGTACCGTGTCAAAGCTCCAGGTTTCCCGTTCCCCTATTCTGTGTAAGCAGGATGGGGGACGTCGTGAGGTGCTTTTGAAAGGGTGTAGGCAGAAGACAAGAAGAAAGCGGATGGCGACTCACACAGTGTAACATCGAGACCTACGGGGGTTAGAGGATCCACGTGCAAATTCGTCTCAGACTGATGAGGTGTAAGGAAATGAAACCTTAACTTACATTGTGTTAACGTCACTTAACCCACCATTAAGGGGTGTCAGCGATGGAATCCTAGGAAGGGGAGAACCCCAGGGTGAAGATTGTCAGCAAACACCTGAAACATTGCCCAGGAGAGAGAGATCGCCCCAGAGTGGGAGACACGGAGGCTGGTGACCCTCCCAGGATGCCATGGCCAGAGATGGTGGTACCCTCATATCACTGCATATCGAGATGTCCTGATCTGCTCAGCAAGCAGCCTTCTCATTATACCTTGTTTCCAGCATAAGTTGGCTTACATACATTTTCTGGTCTGTGTAATTATATTTCTCACTGGTGGTGGGAAAGGAAAATAGAAAGAGAAAAAAAAAACCACGCGTGAGCATTTCTGTATTGTATCTCCACTGTGGGACGCTGCCTTCCTCTTGCTTTTCGAGCTTTAAGACCAAACCCTAGTAGGTTTTGCACCATGATTGAAGTTGTGCAGATGAGGTATTTTGGGTATCTTCCGTTATCTCCTGCTAACTTACTTCTTAACACTTCTGGTTAGCTATGGTGCTTCACAAAAGAAGACATACTTAGCAAGTTTTACCAAACCACGTGCGTTTATTAAGTACGTACTATATGTGAATTATGTGTCTGGACAGGGCTCTCTGACTTGTGTGGTCTGGGTTTCACCAAGCTGCAAGACTGGTGTCATCCAGGCTGAGTTTTTATTTTTTTTTCTGGATTTCAGGGCTTCCTTCCAAACTCATGTGGTTGTGGGCAAAATTCGGCTCATGGAGGTTGTAGGAATGATGTCCACATTTTTTTCTTTTCTTTTTATTTCTTGCTGGCTGTCATTGGGGCCGCTCTGGAGGCCTGCATGTGTCCCACGGGGCGGTCCCACAGGTGGCTCACTGGTCAAAGCCAGTGGAAGAATGTCGCCCTCAGACATGGGGACAAGTCCCACATACCATGAGCCATGGGGGATGCCTCTTTGCCTTTGGCACACTCTTGGTCAGAAGCAGCTCCCCGGTTCTAACGGCACAGAACGGGAGAGGGTGTCTGCCACAGACTTCCTCTGTATGGCTCTTCCCAATGGATTTCTGATCCAATTGCAATGCTTCCCCACCATAGGGTGGTTAAGTGGTGTAAATTATACGACATTTGCAAAACCAGAAGGACGTCATAGACTCTGAGTAATGTGTTCCTCTCAATAGTCACCTCTTGCATTCCGTTCTTCACACCCAACAAACGTGGTAATAAGTTCACCCAGGCAAACCTTGATAGCAGGGAATACAAAATAAAAAAAGGAAAGCAACCAGGAACAGCTTTCTATTTCACTTAGCACAAGGTCCCAGGTAATGAAATGCTGTCCCATCTCTTTGTATGAACCATCAACTCCCACCTCCTCCTCCCTGATACATTACAATCTTCTGTGTTTGGTTTTCAGAAGCATGTCAGCACCATGAAGAAATCCTACTTTTGATGTGACAGAGAAAGGACAGGTAGGGTTTTTAAAGTGAGGTTGCCAGTGGGTGTCACACCAAGGAATTGGTGCAGAATGGGAGAGAGATTGGCATCCATGTGTTCACTCAAGGTCAGTCCTAAAATGCTAGCCTTATTTTAGCACAAATAAATCTTCTGTCCCCTACGTCGATTTTCCGCCCTCTAGATAGTGCATCTTATATTATGAATAATAAAAAGGTCATTCAAATCTGTACAATCATGACTTTGCTTCAGTAGATGAATTAAATTAGCGGGTTTATTTTGTTGCTCAAGCCCAGCTGGATTCTAATGGAGGACAAACCTGATTATTTCATTACAAAGAAGCCGTTGAGCCTGCAGATACAATTTGTAGAATTTTAGGAGCATCCCATATGTTGGCCAGGTTGTAATGGAAGTTACAAAGTCTTTGGTTTCTGACTCTCTTATACTGTCAGGTGTCCCCAGAATTTGTCCTTGAGGATCTCAGTTTTAGGCCAATGGGGGTAGCATGAATTAACCCTATCCACACTACATAAATGTTAGTGCCTAGTGCCCGTTAACAGTGATGGGTTTGAGGTGAAAGCTTTAATTCTAGCTTGTCTCCCTACAGAACCAGATTTTTAGAACATCTGGAATCCCACTTGTGACAAATTATTGAATACATATCCAAAACTCTCACGAGTGTATGGTATTTGTGTAGGGCTGAGACACCTGGTGTCCGTATAAATCAGGAGATGATTTCTTGTTCCTTCTCCACCACCAAGAAAGCTGTGTGGTTCACAGAAAGAATTCTTCCAGTTAATTGCATTTGGGTCTCCTGGGCACCAGCAATATAATCTTAAAATGGATTATAAACTACATATCTTTAATTATGTTCTACAGCTTGTTTGTGGGAGTTCTATTTGTGCCTACATTTTCTTCCACGGCCAGTGCAGTTTGAAGGAGATACCTCAAGGTTCCTCATGCACCAAGCTTTTGTGAATAGCCCATGACTCCTCTACGCGTAGAAAGCCATGGATACCACTGCTTGTGGAACCTTCCGGTGCACTGGCTCTCTGGCCCTGAGCACAACCTGGAGCTCCCTTAACACCTGCTTCCTTGGATCAAACCAAATTCTACTGAGTTTTTCAGAAGCCTCCATTAGCCAAAGCAACAGTATAGTCCTTGTAGAATTGATGGGAGTTGCATTCTGAGCTACAGTTTATCAGTACGAATACCATAATGGATCAGTAGAAACACCCGAGTCTTATAGATTGTTAATGCAAGTGACTCCTTATGTATTTTGCAAGGAAGTGTCCCTTTCGTGCCCCACTCCCACCCTAGAGTCCTCTGAGACTCATTCATCACTCCCTGGATGCAAGACCTATGGACACATGAATCTTAGACATGGTCCAGCAGAGAGATTTTCAATGATTGGAGTATTTATGATCTGACCATGATTCTTCTCATTAACTCCGTTTCTTTGTGAGGACCCTTTTCTGGTCCACATGTTCCTTTGGTGTGCCATACACATCCAGGAATCAAGCACAAACACATCCACATGACGTGGAAGATTGTTAACGTCACTGGATGTTCTCTAAGCCTCGTTACTGGTCTGCACGTCTAAGGGTTTACCATCCATGTGCACATCATTATGGGTCTATAGTAATGACACAAAACTATGACCTGTGATGGATCATGGAGTAGAAATTTAAAGAAAAAAATACATAGTAGAACTCATGTTCTGCTCCGTTTATCTTACAAACAGAAGACTATTTCCTAAAGCTGTGTTTCAAATCAGACACCAACAGCAAATGAGAAAATGGTCCCCACATTCAGGTGAAGTGCTGGTAGCTGCTTAGGTCATAAGGGAATCTCTCAGTGACCTTCCCTCTTTTCTTACTGCTCCCACAGTGAATTCAAGGTCTCATTTGCCATGCACAAAACAGAACAGGTAATGGTTAATTGGAGTGAATAAATTACAGGAATTATATCCACATTCAGATCCCAGAGGGTTCTGTTTTTTTCTTGCATAGAAGCAACTGACCTCATGCTCAACTAATTATCTCCTTGGCCTCAGTGAACTAATTGAGTTAGGTTGTCAGAGGACCTTAAAACCAAAACACTACTGCTAACTTGGTTCTCCTCCTCATTATTCTTGAGACGTATGCTTCAAAGTCAGAATAGTACGTTCTCCCTAGTTTTGAAATACCTCTACAGATAAGGAAGACTTGAGTTGGGTTGCAATCAGATTTCCTGGAAACAGACAGGGGCCCTAAAAGCACCTCCCCCACCTCTGAATATCTGCACATTCAACAGAGGATTATTTTCACCGAACATTTCCTTCCCTGGGCACAGCAGATCGGTTTTGACTTACTCTATTTTTCTTTAAGGTGAAGTCATTTTTCTTGAATTGCAGAACGGGGGCTGCGACATTAAATCAGAGTTGCCGCAGCAGAACCGGGCACATATGGGCCATAAAGTACCCAGATTGGAGCTGATTGGGATATCAAATTATGAGAAGATCACCCAGGATGGCAACATGATAGGTTTACCTTGCCTCTAAAACGGAGATGTCATCTCGTTCCTCTGCAGGACGACATATTAATGAGGACATCAGCGGCCAGGCGGGCTTGCTGGGCAGGAGCAGTGAGGAAAGGATTTACCGTCAAGGACAAGTCAGGATTTCTCTCTCTTTTTTTAAACAAAACAGGTAAATTCTACTGATATTCAGTAAAATATCAGTTTGCTGGGGATTTGGCTGCAGAATAAAAAGGAATGTGGTGTGTTAGGAAGGGAGTGGATAAAGTTGGAACTACCAACTCTTTCCCTGGATATCTCCACCAGAAAAATGCAGTTTGGTACTAGATGACTGAATTGGGTAATTACTTTCCTGCTTCTGTTTGACAGGTCTTGGGCTCCTTGGGTCCCCAGCTGGACTGTCAGCAAGAACAAATATTTGTGTTTTGCTGTTTTTATTGCCATATGACCCAATATGGTATTTTAGAACAGCTTTGATCTACCCGCAACCCAAGGGAAAACATTCTGGAACAGAGCTGTATAGATCCACAGTGATTAAACAACAAGCCGTGCTTTGATAGTAGCTTTTCACCATGCGTTGATGTCCTACCATTTAGAAATCTCCCTTGCGCCCAGAAAACAAATTCATACCCTCAGAACCTAAAAGCAAGAGGTGTGGAGTCCCTTTGATGTCACGAATATTCTAGGAGTACAGAGGAACCGGGAGAGGCATGAGATGTGAAAATAATTATGTAAACTCACATGGCCAAAGATCTTGCACACAACCACGTCCTGCATAGCCCCTTCTAAAACTTCCGTGTGTCATGGAAAGCGCTCTTTGAATTTTAACCCCAGGCAGTCTCCAGTGGTGAGAAGGCTGCACCCTAGCAACGAGAGAAGATTCTCAGAAGAATTCTGCAGAATCAGAACTGCTCTCGCTGTGTTGGCATGAATGGTGGTAGGCTTCTAAAGCACTTCATTCAATTCTCAGGTCATGGTGGTGGACAGACTTAATGGTGGTCGCATGACGTGTACTTCCTGGTGTGCACGACTTAGTGGAATCCCTTCACTTGAATGAGGATGGGAGGTGAGACTTGCTTCCAGTGATTTCTCTGCTGAGGGAAGGGGGTAAAAACCATGAGATGTCACTCCCATGATTATATAGTATCTCAGACTCCATTTTACCAGAAGACCATCTCCAGAGTCTTGTTTTCCTTACCAGCTTTGAAGATGACACTTCAGAAATACAGGAAATGGCAGAATTACACAGAAATGAACTCTGCCAGTAGAATCTGGAAGCAGACCCATCCCCAACTGGGCCTCCAGAGGAGAACGCATCCCCGGCCAACATCTTGATTGCAGTCTTGCCAAGCAGCCAGGTAAGCGGTGCCCAGGTTCCTGACCCACAGAAACTGTAAGATCATGAATTCACATTGTTCCCAAGGCCCGTTCCATCATATCCATAGCCAATATGCCTTTCAAAGCCACGATTACATGGCACCATCTTCATCAAGCCCTCCTCAAGATGCCAACCTGGGTCAATCTCTCTTGCATCCTGTTTTTGCTGGCAATGCCACATGGAAGCATGTTTTAAATGTGAGTACCCTCTTCAGTTTCCTAGGCAATGCTATCACCGTACGATGCCACCATCTTACATCCTGTCCTCTTTAGGGAGTGGATTCTGTGTGCGTATCTCCCAACCTGAATCTTCATCCCCTTATATGCATGGGCTGTAGCATAACTTTTGCAAACAGCTTCCTCTCTCAGTGACCTCTACGAGGTTGTCTTTTCCTGACCCCGGCTTTCTGCAAACTCTGTTAGCATGCTTTGTGCACAAGAGCCATATGCTAGTCTACAGGGAGGTCCTTGCTGATCCTGAGCTAAAGCTCACCATTATGTTTTCATTCATTTTTTTGAAGAAAACAGAAAAACATTTTAACGGCAGCCCTGGATCAATATTTTTGCCTGATATTATATGCTATGTGAACTCAACTGGATGAGCATTGTTCCTGCCAATTCACCTTGGAGGGAACACATTTTCCTCACCAGCATCCACAAATATTCTTCATAAACATACCAAGCCCTCAAGCCTATTGTAACACTTGAGGAAAAAAACCCAAAATTCAACTGGTTTAAGGTATAATCACAGACAAAAAAAAAATGCACTTTGTGCTCTTTGTGAACAAGTCACAATAACTCTGAGTTACAGAACTAGGTTTTATAGCAAAGGAATGGGTGACCTTATAAGAAATTGCCAGAGTGTTTTCCCAAGCCATTGTACCATTTTATACTTCCACAGGCAAAATACCACTTGTTTGGGTTTTTTCCCCCTAATGATTGATTCAATGGATCTGCAATGACCCTGACCATTACATTTTTCCTCCAGACCCCATGTAAATCCAACGTGTAGCCAGGATGGAGATCGGTGTACGTCATGCTTTCTCACGCCATTCTTCAAACCATCATACTCACCTGTCCTATTACCTTTGCAAGGTAGCCCCCTACTCTGCTTCTAGACACAGCCAACCCTGAGCTTGCAGTCAAACATGATAAGGATTTCCCTTTGGATTTGGGACATTCTCTTAGGTCAGTAGAACAGCTCTGTGTTGAGCGCAGTCATGCTACAAATATTCTATTCAAGAAAAACTTTGATTTCAATATATTAGCAAATGATAATGATACAATTATATCTGCTGCTCATAATTTGTCAATCTGTGAGAAAATACTTCTGTTCAACATCCTTGGTATTTCTTTAAATATTGTACATAGTTAATATGCAAAGTATTATATGCCCCAAGTATTGCACGAATGGCACACGTCTATTGTTTGGGAAAATAGCTGTGCAGATAGTACATGTCCAAAGTTTGGGTCTCCAGCATGAGACTCTGACTTGAGTATTATATTGCAGTGATGTAAGGAGTAGATGCTCTCAGGGGGAACCTGTAAGAGACCGAGAGAAGCAGGACAGAACTGGTGGAAAAGCCAGGAATCCTTTCCTGCCTGATCCCAGAAGAGCTCTGGAGTATACATGGTCCCAGAAGGTCCTTCTCACTCAGAGGAAATGGAACTGAGCTGAGACATTGGCTAGAGTTGCCCCTGGGTGCATGTGGGGGATCAACTCCCAGGCATCTTTACAAAAGGTGGAGACAAAGGATGACTATGCAAAGGTGAGCAGGTGTGAAACTTAACAGCCAACAGCACGGTGTCTGCATGGGGAGAAACAGTATCTATAAACTGTCTAGAAAGTTCCACCTATCTGCACTCTCTGGGCTCCCTCTGCACTAACACAACACTTATTTCCTGCCCTTTCTCTGTCTTCCTGCCACTGCACTGTTTCCTCCTTCAGCTTTGCTGGTCTTTTCCAGTTTGTTACAAGCAATTAATCTCTGTCTCTGAAAGCAGCCCTTTTGAATTCACCGAGGAGCTGTGGCTTTCCCCAGCATCCTAGTTTCCAATGAATGCTCCGGTTCTTAACGGGTTTATAATACGTCTGCTCTCGAGAAGGAATGCTCCTGCAGACACTCATGATATTTCTAACGGTCTCGAGTAAAGAGAGGCAATCGTAGAAATTATAAACTGTTGAGTGTTTTCTTTCATTCTGAATTATATGCATATTCCATCTGTGAAACTTGGAATTGCCTCTCAGTTCTCAGATCCTTTACTCCATAAAAAATGTAATATGAAAGGGGAAAAGATTCGACAGTGGATGCAATCTTGATTTCAAAATATTTATGAACTCATTCACCATCACTTGCGGTTTTCTGCGTGGAAGCAAAACCTCCTCATTCTTTTTCTATAAAACCTGCTCTACCTTCTTGCTTAGGAAACCCCTTCATGAGCTATATGACTGTTTTGTGATATTTATTTTGTCCCACATAGCAACTGCTTGAGGGACAATTTATGTTTGAATGGCAAGTTCCTAAGAAAATGAGAGCAGAAACAGATCTCAGATTGTATGGCATGTAAGAATCAATTGGGTGAAGATTTCAACATGCAGATTCAGGGTCCGGTAGCTGATGATGGTGTTCTACCATGCTGGGGAGATCTCAGGGGTGTGTGTACCACAGACAGCCCCTGGTAATCAATGACGAGGCAGACAGTCCACGGTCCACAGCCTTAGCATGGATCATCTTTCAGTGGTGACTGGTCCCAGAGAGGCAGAGGATCTGGTAACTCTTTCACATTTCTTCATGCCCCTTGGCCAATATTTTGAATCACATGGATGCTCAGAAATATTCTTCACTGTAAACTGACCACTGGGGTGAGTGGCTACCCCATTCTTATGAAATCATCCAGAGAAACCACGCTACTGAAGCCTGTCCTTTCAGATTTCAAAGTAAAGATTTGGGTCAGCTCCTTGAAAGTGGGGCCTTGATGTGTCTACTGCTTTATTACCCTCTATCCTTCAAGTGTATATACTTTTGTATAAAATGACAATAGGCCCATTATTGTTATCCAAAAATTTCACATTTTTCAGTGTAATTATCCTCAGCACTGTATTTGTCTAACTGATGGCCAGCTCATGGATCAGTTGCTTACACTGCCTGGAGTACACATCTATGCCCCTCATCATGCCAGGCAAACTCCTATACACCCATCAAAACCCTGAATATGTGTCATGATCTCTGGGAAGCACTTTTTCTTGTATCTATTTACCAATTCCTGTGAAACTCTTTCTTGTCTCCATGCTTTCTCTGTACTTCAATTCTATGAATAGAAATGCGTATTTCTATGAATGCACATATCACATTGTCTATACACATGATTCCCTCCCTCTTAGACTGTGAGCTGTTTGTGGGTAAAGATTATTTATCTGTTTGCTTGTTCATTCATGTATTTGGTCCTCTCATTTCTAGTATTCAGCATATGGCCTGAAACGTGGTGGGCAAAAAATAGGTAGTTGGATTTATCTAAATTATATTGCTGCAGTTCAACACCTGGTAGTGATTTTGTCCCATAGGAGACATTTATCAATGTCAGGCAGTAGTTCTGCTTGTCACAGTAGGAAAGGTTGGGTGGTCTTCGCATCCGGGGTTAGAGGCCTGAAGTGCAGTTAAATATCGTAAAAGCACAGGGCAGCCTTCCAAGTGAGAGGCACGAGCTGTCACTGGAGCTGAGGGGATCATATTCTGTGCTCTCCAATGACATATTATTTGATGTTTCTCAAATTTCTCTAACAAATGACACAACCAGAACACAGCAAAGTCAGTCATATGAAAGGGGTTTGTTTTTGCTGTTCAATTAACCGATTGATTGAAGACGATGGCTACCCTTTTTCCTTTTTATGTGG
>JAVSCE010006885.1:0-17062 GCA_032199065.1 Smutsia gigantea | reverse complement strand
AAATCAGTTTTGACAGTTAAAGATTTAAAAATTGCCCCATGGTCTATAATCCATTTGGACAGGCCTTCTGTGTCCATACAAGAAAAACTCAGGAAGGCTGTGAATCCTCAGGAAAATGCAAACCCTTTGATATTTTGTTTTGAGGCTTTTGAGACTGGCTTGCTGATCTACATCAGATCCACGAACACACACTCAGCTATCCAAATCCCAGAGGGAAAAGATATGTGAGCAATTAGACAGTTCTACTTAGGAGTTTATTAAGCACAAAAGAAAATGGTGTAATGTGTTTTTCTACATCGTGAGGATGTCACAAAAATAAATATATTTGGAACCAAAATAGTACATTTTGATACATAAAATTGGATTATGGTATTTGTTCTCTAATTGATTTAGTTCTCTAATTGATTCAACTCAAATAATTTATCAAAAAACTCTCAGAATATTGTATGTGATAGGATTGTGGAAAAGCCTGGAAAGAAGCAATAATATCTAGCTGCTAAGAAATAGATCTTGAAGGTCAACAGGTAAGAGGAAAACCAATTAAAAATGAAGTTCATAATTCTGATATATGATATATGTATACCCATGTTCAAATGGAATTCTGCCCATAAAAGTCAGAATAGATCAGAGAGCCTTTATTCAATAAATACATTTACTCTGTGAATATGTGTGTCAGTTCTAGGTACAAAACAGAGGAAAGGGGTTCAACTTGAACTGGGCATTAAGAATTTTATCAAGTACTCAAGTAATGAGTACCTGTCTTGGCCAAGGATGCTGGGTATTTCTATATGACCCCTGCCCTCAAAGATTTATTTTCAAGAAACATTAAGAAGAGTACATTTCATGGGCCAGGTCCTTGCAGTTTTGTTATTATCTTTAAGTCCAATGATAACTCTGAGGCTGAGAGACTATCCCCAGTTTATATTAGAGAGACCTGAGGTTAAGGAAGTTTAAGCATCCTCCTCAAAGTCACTCATTAGGGTCTAAACCTGGACCCAGGTATTTAATCTCAAGTCAAGAGTTCTTCCTACATCACTAAAGCAATGAGTACCTAAATAGATTTCATTTAAATAGGAGAATCCAGTAAACATATAGACAGTAAAAAACATGAAATGAAATCTTAAGAAAGTGGGAAGTGTTCATGCTGTGGGAACATAGGAAAGGTAATCTATGATCTGACTCTCAAAAGGTGGATGTACTAAGCTTTAAAATGATTCTTAATATAAAACACATTCTAATCCTTGGAATCTGTAAATGTCACCTTATTTAGAAAAAGATTGCTTAAAGGTGTGATTAAGTTAAAGACTTTGAGATGAGGAAATTATTCTGGATGATCAGGAAGGCTCTCTTTATGAAAAGGAGGCTATTTTACATACACACGTGCCCCTACACAAGAAGATGCAGGAAAGATGGAGAGATGTTTGAGGTGCTAGTCTTGATGGTTGAATTTACATGTTCACAAGTCAAGGAATGCCTGTAGCCACCAGAAACAGGAAGACATGAGGAAGCCTTGTCCCCTAGAAACACCTGAGGGAGTGTGTTCCTGCTGACACCTTGATTTTGGCCCTGTGATACCGCTCTCAAATTTCTGAAGTGTACTACATTAGGAGAATACAAATCTATTGTTTTAAGCCACCAGTTTCTACTACCTTTCTACAGAAACTATGGGAAAATAACACAATAAATTTAGAATAGAATAGATTTAGAAAATATGAATGTTTAAAATATCAAACAGAGCAAAAAGGTTAATGAAGTAATGGAAACTGAAGAAGTTATGGTATCACATACATAATCTACTTGTCTAATCACGAATTAAGGGAGAATGGAAAACAGAAGGTAAAAGTGAAAAAACAATAGCAATACAGCACATAATTTATTAATCAGCTGTAATATGCCATATATAATGCTAAGAGCTAAAGACATATCATTCAATTTTCATGGAAATTTTATTAGGAAACAAGAATATCATTATTTCCAATTTGCAGAAGAGGTTTTAAAATTGCAAAAATTATAACTTTGCAATAGAAAAAGAAAAAAAATGGAAATGACCAAAATGATTAAGAAACAATGCATAGTTTGAAACATGAGTAAATTCATTCAAAATTTTCATGAAAAACATAGAATATAAATAAATGTATACTTACTCCATGTAAAGAAAAGGAAGTCTATTTAATACAAGTGGCTGTATACTGAAAGATTGATAAAAATATATGGCTTTTTGTGTGCACTCTGTTAGAAATATGTTGATGTATCTATACCAAGAATCAAGTCTAACACCACAGTTCCCAAAACCAACTCAAAGCAACTAAAGGTTAGAGAAGAGCAGCAAAGGAAACAGATGCATTTTTACTGTCAATGAAAAGGATAATATATGACTTAATAAGATAGGCAAGTCAAAAAGTGCACATAGTCCCCAGCTCTAAAATCTTTCCTCAATGAACTTTTCATTCCCATTTACTAAAAAACAAACCTCTCACTGATGGTCTCTGAGTCTAGTTAAGAAAGTAGTTTTTCAAAAGGTAATTTTGATCTCAACACATTCTTGAGGGCTCCTTTCACATCCTTGTTCCTCAGGCTGTAGATCAGGGGGTTCAGCATGGGAATCACGATCGTGTAGAACACAGTGGCCACTTTGTCAGTATCCGTACTGTTGCCAGAACTGGGCCGGCAATACATGAAAAGGATTGTTCCATGGAAAACGGCGATGGCTGTGAAGTGGGAGGCACAGGTGGAGAAGGCTTTGCGCCTTCCCTGGGCAGAGCGCATCCTGAGGATGGTGATGAGAATAAACAAGTAGGAGGTGAAGATGATCGTGATGGTGATGATCTCATTGCTAGTGGCCACAATGTATATGACCAGTTCATTCAGAGAGACATCAGAGCAAGCAAGAGACAAGAGGGGGAGTAGATCGCAAAAGAAGTGGTTAACCACATTTGATCGATAGGATGGGATCTGGAGAACTAAGCACAAGTGAATCAGAGAACAGACCATCCCACAGAGGTAACAACCAAACACCAGCCCCACACAGAGATGGCGGGACATGGTGACCATGTATAGCAGTGGGTTACAGATGGCCTCAAAGCGGTCATAGGCCATCACAGCCAGCAGGAAGACCTCAGTGACAGCATAGGAACAAAATAAGTAAAATTGCACCATGCATTCCAGAAAGGAAATGGTTTTGTCTTTATTGAAGATATTGAACAACATCTTTGGCACGATGATTGTGGAGTAGCAAAAATCCACAAAGGACAAGTGGCTGAGGAAAAAGTACATGGGAGTGTGAAGTTCAGAGCTGACTTGAATCAATGCAATCATGCCCAGGTTGCCCAAAACTGTGACTCCGTAGATCAGAAGGAACAACACGAAAAGAAAGCCTCTCAGTTCAGTGGTATCTGTTAGTCCGAGAAGAAGGAACTCTGCCACAAAAGAGCAGTTCTCCATGCCCATTCCTGCCATATATCAGGCTTAGGAAACAAATGATAAGTTTTGTATTTCTTCTAAAAAGAGAAAAAATGGAGGAAAGAACAGCTTAATATAAACTTAAGAAAAATATAAATTTGGTATCAGTGTATTTATGAGCAATAACAAAAATTGTCAAAAATGAGATAGAACAACATTGTCAAATAAATATCTCAGTGTATCCTACAGATCAAAACTGACTTAAGCATCAGCAGAAACCTTAAATGACTACAACCCTTATCTCTTATAACACACTGAGGTGATCAACTAAGTTTTGTGGTTTGATTGTCTTTATAAATAGGCTCGAAAATATACTTTACAGCAAACAGAAATTGACTCCTGTTTCTGAAAAAACTTAAGAACATCTTTCCACCAGGGTAACACCTACTGTGATTCCACAAAATAAATATTCTTTTATTTCAGGTGAGCCAATCAGGAACAAAAATTTGAAATGAAGTTCTCTGGTACTCCACTTTTGGAGAGTGTGACAGAACTTTTTGCAGTTTGTGATTCACATAAACCCTTTAACTTTGGAAGTATGAAAAAGGAGAAATAAAATACATCTTGAAAATGATAATTTTACATATCACACTCACAAAGTGGCTTCATCAAATATAATAATGATTTATGCTAATAAAGGCTCAGAAAATGGAATAGTAAAAATTTTTCCGGAATGCATTAGCAGCATATATCCAAAGTCTTCACCCTGACAATACTGAAAACTATATGACATTCTTTATGAGATAATATTCTTAATAAGCTTTTATAAGAAGTATTTAATCACATTGATAAAATTCTGAAACCTATGTCCACAGTTCCACTGCAGCATTGTTTATAATATTAACAAAAGAAAAATGTATTTGTCAAAAATAGAGCAATTGTTAAAAATGCTGCATCACATATGAGACAAAAATTATCATGCTATTTGATGTTATGTTTTGGAGGTGGTAAAAATATTTTTAAAAACAATATGAAATAGTATACTGGGTGTATATATGTAATTGCAAATGATTATTTATATACAGAAGTATGAATATATATGATATATGTATCATATGTAATTGCTTTGATTTTACTGTAAGTGAAAGCCTAATCCTTTATCCACATTAGAAAAGAGAGGCAAGTGAAAATTTCATAAGACCTTTCAAGTAGATGGTTGTGGAAACTGGCTTGTATTCTATATGGGATCTACCACTGAGATGTTTCCTTAGAGAAAAGGCATATGGATATTGAGGAATTAGATTCTCTATCCTCCCTTCCAGACATCAGGGCCTGCATATCCATGACTTCACATACATATATGCAATGAAAATTGAGTGAAGAGATTCTGGACTAGAAAGGTAACCTACTATTTCTCCACATCTCAATCTAGCGGAAACAGCACACCAAGTGAAGTCACGGTTTTTCCTTACCTGACCAAAAAACACAAATAAAACACCTGAGTGATTTGCCAATTTCAGATTCAAAACAGGAAAATCAACTTGGAAAAATGCTCTTCCTGCTGTTCTAGACTAACAACCATAAACTAGTTCCAAAAGAATTCACGTCTTTTACCGAGAAACAGAGTTCACAGGTCCTGACTCTCCATGACCAACTGGATAGTTCATACATTCAACCCTCAGAAATAGTGTGACAATTAGGGAGCCCTCCATCGTCATAAATTCTACCTTCTATGGCTGAAGTTGGTCTGAAAAAAGGTGGTAAGAGAAGAGAGAGAGGGAGGGAGAAAGAGAAGGTCTATCATCTATTACCCTATATTTTCATACACATCAATGTTTGATGTTACAGAGGAAATTGTTCTAATTTCACCATCAACTGTCCTTGAATACCAACACACAAAAGCACTGTAAACAGTAAATGCACAGGAATATGGGTTCTGTTAAAACATTCTCTAAATTGGAATAGAGAGGAGTTAGGTATATCTCTAAAATAATTGCTGGGAAAATAGATTCATTTCTATCTTCAAATAACAAGAGCCTAGTTCTAGCTCACAAACCTGAGTGACAGACATTTCCTCCCAGGAGCTGATGATGTGAAGATGTATACAGTAGACAGGGACTTATACTGAAATTTGAACTCCCAGGGAATGGGCCTCTAAAGTCTCAGAACAATAATTAATCTCTGTGGTATAGTAAAATCTATAAAAATTAAATAATGACTAACTGTGATACAATACAAATAATAATTAATCTCTATGGAATATCATCTGGAAATATTTGCTTCAACTATCCCAATTTGGGAAACAACTGTTTAAAGCCAAACCCACCTCCCTCCAGATTTCATGGTCCTTTATTGTATCACATCCTGTTGTTATATATGTGGGTCATAGTTCATACTGCCATAATGAAATAACACAAATACTTCTTATGAAATCTCCCTTTCTTGTGGTATTACCAAGTCCCCTAAATTCCTATAGGGCACAGTGACTAAAAACACTTCAGAATTCCTTTAGATACCAAAAATATAATGAACTTGCTGTTCCAAAAACTACCAGATAGTTCACACTTATTGGGTGCTTGTTATGTCTCAGAAAATTGTGCAAGTATTAACTCATTTTATCTTTACAGTAACCAGACAGAGAACAACTCGGTTTTTAGGCCAATATTACAAAGGAGGTGATACAGATACACACAGTTGTAACTTGGACAAACTAAAATAAATTGCATGTGAAGGCCTAGGAAGCTCTCTGGTTTTTCCCACCATATGTTCCAAAAAGCCAAAGACTGCACGCTGGACTGAGAAACATGTAGTTCTTTATCTCTACATCACCTTTCACAATTAAGAAATGAAAAGTTCTCACCAACCTATATATTTTTAATTAACCCTATGAGTAGAAATCTGGGGGCTAAAACAAAGGGATAAATATGAACAATCTTGTACTTAAGGCCATTTTTAATTTTTTAATTTCCTAATCAAGGCAACTTAAACTCAAAGCATGTCTGTCTGCCTTTTTCCATTTCATACATGTTCCTCTTAGATTGGATCTTCTCTTGTGGAATATCTATTCTAATATTTTGCCTGTTTTAAAATTGCTTTTGGCTTTCTATATGTCAGTGATAAGCATTCTTTATATATTATTGAGACTAATCCATCTATGGAATTGGTACTTTTTGTTTGGTCTATGATCCATTTGGAGTTATGATCTGTGTATGATTTAAGGTAAAGTTTGAAATTCATCTATTTTGCATAGGAATATCCAATCATTGGGAAGGTTATCATTCCCCAGTGAATTTCCTTGGCTGGTTGTCAAAAATCAACCAACTATAAATACATCGATTTTGGGACCCTCAATTCTATTACACTGATGTATATGCCTGTCTTACACTGTACCAGTTATAATGTTTTGTAATTTTCAGTTTTTAAGTTTTTTTTTTTTTGTTAAATCCATTTCCAAATAGTGCAGTCTTTATGTTTTCATGACTTTACTTGTTTTCTTAGTTTTACTTTCAGGTTTTATTTTGCTACTAAATACACATAAAGTAATTTTTCTATATTGATTCTCATCTTGGGACTGTGATTAATTCAATTTTTAGTTCTATTAGTTGTAGGGGGGGAGTGTGTATGTGTGAGTTTATGTTTGGATTGCTTAGGATTTTCTTCTAAGAGATCATGTATATGGTGAATAAAATCAATATTACTTCAAGTTTTGATGACTGACTGCTTTATTAATCTATGTATGTATGTTTCCCAATCTTTTGATCTTTCAATCTGTCTGTGAGTACTGAGAGCAGACATCCTAATTGTTTTTACTACAGGAAAATCACTCATTCCCTAACCATTAAGTGTGATGATAACAGGTCTGGTAGGTTGAAGGAATTTCATTTATTTCTACTTTACTGATAATTTGTATCTTGAATGGTTATTCAACTGTGTCAAATAATTCTGTATCTACAAGGTGGCCATGTGTTCCTTGAGTTATATTCTCAGTGATGTTGCATTACATTAATTGTTCTTCATATGTTAAACCAGCCTTGCATTCCTAGGATGGGTCTCACTTGGTCATGATTCATAATCCTTTTATATGTTTTATTGAATTTATTTTATTTAAGTTTGGATGTAATATTTTGTTGCAAATGTTTATGTTTATATCCATGCGGATATTGGCTTAATTTTTCTATCCTTGTATTGTCTTTGTTTGGCTTTGGTATCAGGGTTATACTGGCTTAATAGCATGACTTGGAAAGAGCCTCACCTTCTTTATATTCTACATGAAATTCTCAAGAATAGGTATTATTTCTTGTATAGATATTTAGCAGAAATAACTGGTAATGTCATTTGTGTTGGGTTCCCTTTAACACACAGCCTTGAACTGTCTCCGGGTGCAGCGGCTCCTTATCACTTACAGCAGCTGCATCTGGGGTTAGCAAAGTCCCCCTACCGTCTACAGCAGTTAATAAGTCCCCCATAGCAGTTTCTAAGTTCCCTATTGTCTGCAACAGTTTCTGTTTCTCAGAAGTCTCAAGGCCACCATCCTGCTCACCAAGGCCCTAAATTCCTATATAAGCAGCTCGCCCCTTGCTGCCATTGCTGCTCTCTCTCTTTCGAGACAGCCACTCTGTTTATCTTGCAGGGAATAAAACCACACTGACGGAGTTCTCGTGTCCTTCTTTGCGAGCGAGTGAGCCGGGTCGCCAAAGAACCCTTTCATTGGTGTTTCGGCCCAGTTTAGGATCTCCTGGTTGCCTGCCCTTCCCTAGGAATTCAAGCTGCACTGGGAATCCAATAGCGCCTGGCCCCTCCGGACACAGGACCTCCTCAGTGCCCTCCATCTCCCTGAATGCCTCTCCAGCATCCACCACCCACCCGCGCCAAAGGAGCGGTGAGTCACCCTCCCCCATCAAGTGACTAAAACACCTCTGTGAGCGCCTGAGGGCTGACCGTTGAGTGTCCGGCACCCTCGTGGCCTCACCGCAGGCAGGGGACTGTCCCCAGTCACAGCCTTCACGGCTATGGCTGTGCCCCTAAGTCACTCCCAGTCCAGTTTCTCTCATCCCCAGCAGGCGAGAGACTGCCCCCTAGACCCGCAGTGGGTCAGTGACGCCCCCAGTCCACTAGTTTCTCTCGTGCCTCTTGCACCCCTACTAGACCCACAGCAGGTCAGTGACGCCCCCAGTCCAATTTCTCTCATCCCCAGCAGGTGAGAGACCACTCCCACTGTGACTCTTTCACTTCCGGCAGGCTCCGTACTTTATACTCGCCTCCTGGGGTGGCGCCGAAAAGTCCTAGTGCTAGGCACCTGCTGGCACACTTGCCCGGGGCAAGCTCACCCCTCCAGTGACAGAGGTGATGACCCTTCACTTGGAGTCGGGTTTCTCACTTGGAGTTCTAAGCTCCCTAGGGACGCCTGGGGTGTGCTACAGAAACTCCACTGTAAGAGTCACGATGGGAGCATCCCCCTCCATCCCTGACAATTCCCCACTCAGCTGCTTCCTAAGCAATTTCAAAACTCTTTATCTACATCCAGATCTAAAACCCTGCAAACTATTTCAGCTCTGCAGCCAGATTTGGCCCCAATATCCTTTAGACAATAAAACAATTTGGCCTCAGTATGGGTCCTTAGACCCTCACAACTTCTGTGAGCATTCAGGTAGATGGAAAGAAATTCCCTGTGAGACAAACAGACAGAATTCCCTATGTTCAAGCTTTCTTCTATCTTCAAAATAAGCCTTCTCTATGTAGCTCTTGCCACCCCAAACATGTCCTTACCGTTCTTTCAAGCTCTCCAAGCGCTCTCTCTTCCTCTCCAAATCCAGATCCTGCAGATGAACTCCCCTTATAGCTCAGCAGCCCAAAGCTCAGTCAATTCCCCTCCACCACCTGCCTTTGTTCCCGCCACGGGGACGCAACCACCTGCCTCCAGTCTTATTGACGTCACATCTAACTCCTCTGTTTCCAGCCTTACTCCCGCCACTCACAACCTATATGCCCCTCTTCCATCTCCTACATTGCCTGCCTCCACCCCTCCAACCCTCCCTTCTTCTCCTTCCACAGCCTCCATGGCACCTCCCCTGCTTTCTCCTCACCCTGACCCCTGTTCAGTCCCCTTGCCTTCCAGTCCACCCACCACTTGCAGATGCACGAAAACTCACCTCTTAGCCCCACTGACAAAAACCCAAAATAAAGACGAAAACCCTTCAGCCTTCCTAGACAGGCTCATGCAAGCCCTCTTACAGTATATCAATCTAAATCCAAAACCCCCCTACCAAAACTCTGTGTTAAACATTAAGCTCTAGAGTCATTCTTCAGTAAGATCAGTTAGTGTTCCCCAAAGAAGAGTAGCCCATGTTTATATTAGGCTAATCATTTATAATCATTTGTAACATTCACTTTACCATGCTAGAAGGCCCAGGCCTATGTGTTCTCTTTCCTCTTTCAGATCTGATAGAGAAGTTTTGCAAACTGAGCAACTAATTTAACATGCAGACCAGCTGTAAACAACATAGTAAAAGGCAGGAAAGATTCCACCTTAAAGATAAGATTGCATTTCACCACCCAGGAAATTTAGAAAGCAAGATTCTTAACTTACTCTTTAGCAAACAGACAATACCTCAGCCCACCTTGGAGGCTGGGAAGGCCGCCTTTTGGTATGCTCCTAGACCAAGATGCCAGTATCCCAGAGAGAGATTTATCTTCTGCAATACAGCCTGGCTTTAAATGATTGGTGTTAAAATTCTACTTGCATTTCATTTCCAGCCACCTAGACACACACAGTCCGTATCAGTTCAGAGCCTGGAGTCATGTAAACCTTAACCCAGTTATGTAAACTGCTTGCCTTTAGAGTGCATTCTTGAAAACTGAAATACTTTTAGTCAAATAAGTTAAAAGGAAAGAAAGCAATTAAATATCAGCAACTCAAATCTTTATATCAGTTTATCTGTGTATATGTTCTTTTATGAAAAGTATTGCTAACTGTAGTCATATGTCTCAATCTGTATGTTTGTGTGTCTAAGTGTGTAAAGAAAAAATATTTTTCTACCTCCAGGTAGTCCTTATAGTTATCAGCTGCTTGTTACCTAAAGTCATTTCAATTGATGTTATCTGTTAAATCTTTCAAGAAAAGTGCTTAGGCTTAACTCTGTGTAATGTTTAGTAAAAGTTTCATGAGTAATCTAGCATAGTTCTGAGTAAGCTAAGAGTAGCAAGAAAACATCTCTGCTTGCTAGAAAAGATGTGTGTTTAATAAGAGAAGGTATAAGGAATAAAAATTCGTTTTGTTGAGGGTAAAAGAAAGTAACTTCTAAAGTACAGGTGTTTATTTAAAAGAGAACTCTGAATGTAAAAGAAAGTTGTAGAAAGTTTGTAGAAGAATTGATACAGTCATGCTATGTGAAATTAAAGCAAATAGTCTCAATACCAAGTACACAGAAAAATTAGAATTTTTTTCTCAGTTAAAAAGACAAAGTTTTCTTAAACTATTAGCCTGCTCTTAATGTTGAAAAATTGCAAAGAACTTTCTAATTGTTTTTATCAAAGCAGTTTCTCATGCTTAAAGTCTCAATGAGTTGTCTGAGTATTTAAGAAAATGAAATCTTAGTATTAAAAAGACTAAAAGATAAACTTTGCTAACAACTGTAACCTTCTGTTTTTGCCTTTGAGGTATTTTGTTGTCATTCTAGTTAAATGGATAAGTATTGCTTCATAGCAACCTATAATGCTATTTAAGCAAGTGCCAAAGAAACTTTCTTCTGACAACTTCCCAAAATCAAATTCAAAAAGATACTTTTACCTCTAGTTAACTATGGTATCTTCCAGAGGGCCCCTGGAACATGTCAGAGGAATTTTTTCTAATTAGAGAAAGTATTTGGCTAAATTAGATTCTTTATCTACTATATAATCACCTGGTTAATTACCTGGAAAGCACTGTCAAAGAGAATAATGCTAAATTTTGTCACTAAATGTTTTATGTTACAGAAATATCCAAATTTCTTTATGTCAGCTGTCTTATAATAATCGCTCAGCAAATCTTTAAGCATTGTTATTTGTAAATCTTTTGTCATTTATACTCACTGTTTTATTACTCCTAAACTAGTAAAGAACTAGATTTCAGCAGAACAGGTATTACATAGGTTTAAGTAAACTAAAGAAGTTCAAATGTTACTGATAAAGTGTTTTAAGCTTTTTCTCTTTAACTGACAACAGTTTAGTAAATGAAAATACCTTTGTAAGCAGAATTGAAACATTTATCTTTCTCTCTACCTGATCCCTCCAGAATTTAACAACTCTCAGTGACTATTTTTATATTACATAGCAGTATATTTATTTGCATAAGTTCAATAAGAGTCTGCTTTCCTTGTAAGAAAACCAATTAAAAACACTAGTTTATATTACCAAGGCCTTGACTGGAATGTTATTCCTGAGAGATATGTGTGTAAACTCATATTAACAGACAGCCTTAAGGAACTGAGGTTGACTTTATAAAGCCAACAAAGCCCCTTGGAAGAACTGGCCTGGTACCTTGCTTACAGGATTCCCAGGCCTTACCAGGTGAGAAAAGAAGGTCACTTCCTGGCAAGTGCAGGAACCTCAGAATGTCTTGGGGACCTCAAGAAGAGAGGAATTCACCCAAATCTACAGGTACTGCAGGCACAACCTGATGGCAAGCCTGGCTTGGCTTTCTGGCCATGAGAAGCCTTTAAAAGTCCAATCTGAAGTTCCTTATAAAAAGTTCCAGCAAAGCACATTTAAAAGAGCCTATGTAATCAATTGCTCTTCTTGATGTAAATAATCAAACCAAGTGTTAATTATTTTCTTAATCTGGTTACTTCTAATAAAAATGAGGGTGAGTTTAGAGAAAAGTATTATTTCAATAATGCAGCCTTATCTATACTAAGTCCTAATACTAGTCATTGGGACATAGACTAGATCCAGAATTCTAGTTTCCCCAAGATATCTGGCTATGATTCTCAATTAGAGTTTTACTATTTCTAATCCTCATACTCAGCCATGCATTCGTCAATCTCCTTGTCAAGTCTGTTCTTCCAGGATGGAAAATCCAACTCCAGATGTTACTACTTAACCTAATAACATGATTTATTCTGTCTCGCCTAGAAGCCATGAAACTGCAAATAGTAATAGAAACCAGGATGGAAACTCCCATCTTCCGAAGCCCTCCTGACCAACTGTTGATAGAGATCGAGCTGCACCCCTTACTATGCCCCATCTCAGCATGAAGCAGCCAGAGCAGTCATCACCCCCTTTCCCCAGCAGCAGCTAAAGTCTCTATCTGTAGAAAAGAGAATGAGACAAGGACCATGGGCTTAGATCAACACTGAGAGACATCTGCCTTCTCCTACTCTTTGCTCCCTGCCTAATTAAACTTCTAAAAAACCTTATTCAAACTCAAATTTCAAAAATTACTAACCAAACAATCAATCAGTTAATTATGCAGAAGTACCACTGCCTTCCAACAGAAGAAAGATCATGCCAGCAGACAACGCAGTGCTGACAGAACTTGAGCCATCAGCCGTACTTCGTCCCTCTTCCCGCATGAAGCAGCCAGGTGATCCAACACTTCGCCCCTCCTCCCTACACCTCAAATAAGAAATAAAACAAGGACTTCAGGAAGATGGCGGTGTGAGCAGGGCAGCAGAAATCTCCTCCCAACACTATATTTATCTACGAAAACACAGAAAATACATCTATTCCTAAAAGAGAGACGAGAATTCACAGGAAAGCGCACAGCGTGCACCTACACCCGAGAGGACTCGGCACCCCAAGAGGCGGGTAAGATACAGAGCCGTGACCCGGCGGGACCCGAGCCCTCCCCCACCCCAGCGCACCGGCGGGAGGAGAGGATTCAGAGCCGGGAGGGAGTGGAAGTGCACCCCGTGAAGTAGCCAGCCCCGGTGATCTGCACGGGGAGCGCTGACCCACATCGCATAGTGCAGCGGAGATTGGAGAGACAGAGGGGCAGGATCTGAGCAGGGAATGCGCCAGGGTGCTTGCAGCTGGCTTCCGGGAAGGGAAAAAAAAAGTGCGCTCTTTCTTCAGCGGTCTTAAAGAGACAGGAGCCCAGTGGAGGAGCCGGATCACCCTAGCACACTCAGCCCAGCAGGCTGGGAGTCCTGGGGAGTTTCAGACGCCTTAGTTGGCGACTGAGGAAGCGTAGCCATACTTAAAACTTCTCACTGAGATCAACAGCCTCCTACTCGTTCCCACCCCTGCCAGAGCAAAAAAGGGCCCTGTGGAGCAGCACAGTCACAGCTGTGGAATAGTGGGGCAATAGTGCCACCTAGAGCATTCCCACAGAATCTACATCCGGTGGGCATTTTTTCTGTTTTGTTTTGTTTTGTTTTGTTTTTTGTTTTGTTTTTGTTTTTTCTTTTCTTTCTTTTTTTCTTTCTTTCTTTTTTTTCCTTTTTTTTCTTTTTTCTCTTTTTTTTTCTTATCTTTTTAAAGTCTTAAAAGCCCAGCTGACATACGTGGCAACTATCAGTGACCAAATTATACAGCCATGAAAAGACAGAGGAATATGGTTCAGACCAAAATCAACCAGACAACCCCAGAGAGCGAGTCTGAAGGGATGGAAATGCACAGCCTCCCTGAAAAAGAATTCAGAATAAAAGTAATAACCATGCTGATGGACCTACAGAGAAATGTGCAAGAGCTGAGGGAGGAAGTGAGAGAACTGAGGAAAGACAATACAGAAATCGGACAAGCGATCAACGGGCTTAACAGCAGAATGGATGAGATGCGAGAGACTGTTAATGGAATAGAAAACAGGACACAGGAGTACAGAGCAGCTGAGGCAGAGAGAGATAAAAGGATTTCTAGGAATGAAAGAATATTAAGAGAACTGTGTGACCAATCCAAACGGAACAATATTCGCATTATATGAGTACCAGAGGAAAAAGAGAGAGAAAAAGGGATAGAAAGTGTCTTTGAAGAAATAATTGCTGAAAACTTTCCCTCGCTGGGGAAGGAAGTAGTCTCGCGGTCCACCGAAGCTCATAGATCTCCCAACACAAGGGACCCAAGGAAGACAACACCAAGACACATAATAATTAAGATGGCAAGATCAAAGATAAAGACAGGGTATAAAAGGCAGCTAGAGAGAGAAAAAAGATCACCTACAAAGGAAAACCCATCAGACTATCATCAGACTTTTCAACAGAAACCTTACAGGCCAGAAGAGAATGGCATGATATATTTAACATTATGAAACAGAAGGGCCTCGAACCAAGAATATTGTATCCAGCATGATTATCATTTAAATATGATGGAGGGATTAAACAATTTCCAGACAAACGAAAGTTGAGAGAGTTTGCCTCTCATAAACCACCACTACAGGATATCTTAAATGGACTGCTCTAGATGGAAGCACACCTAAGGCTAAAAATATGTCACCAGAGAAAAAAAAAATCATAGCAAAGAAAGCAGACCATCCAAATACTAATTAAAGGCAAAGAATAAAACACCTATTATAGAAAGAATGGAGGAGGAGGAATAAGAAGGGAGAGAAATAAAGAAACATCAGACTGTGTTTACAATAACTTAACAAGAACGTTAAGTTAGATTGTTAGATAGTAAAGAAGCAACCCTTGAACCCTTGGTAACCACGAATCTAAAGCCAGCAATGGCAATATGTACATATCTATCAATAATCACCCTAAATGTAAATGGACTGAATGCACCAATCAAAAGACACAGAGTAACAGAATGGATAAAAAAGCAAGACCCATCTATATGCTGCCTACAAGAAACTCACCTCAAATCCAAAGATATACACAGACTAAAAGTGAAGGGATGGAAAAAGATATTTCATGCAAACAACAAAGAGAAAAAAGCAGGTGTTGCAGTACTTGTATCAGAAAAAATAGACTTCAAAACGAAGAAAGTAGCAAAAGATAAAGAAGGACATTACATAATTATAAAGGGTCAGTCCAATAAGAAGATATAACCATTATAAATATATATGCACCCAACACAGGAGCGCCAGCATATGTGAGACAAATACTAACAGAATTAAAGGAGGAAATAGACAGCAATGCATTCATTTTAGGTGACTTCAACACACCACTCAGTCCAAAGGGCAGATCAACCAGACAGAAAATAACTAAAGACACAGAGACACTGAACAACACACTAGAACAGATGGACCTAACAGACATCTACAGAACTCTACACCCAAAGGCAACGGGATACACATTCTTCTCAAGTGCACATGGAACATTTTCCAGAATAGACCACATACTAGGCCACAAAAAGAACCTCAGTAATTTCAAAAATATTGAAATCCTACCAACCAACTTCTCAGATCACCAAGGTATAAAACTAGAAATAAATTTTAGAAAGAAATCAAAAAGGCTCACAAATACATGGAGACTTAACAACACTCTCCTAATTAATCAATGGGTTAACGACCAAATCAAAACAGAAATCAAAGAATATATGGAGACTAATGACAACAACAACACAAAGCCACAACTTCTGTGGGACGCAGCAAAGGCAGTTCTAAGAGGAAAGTATATTGCAATCCAGGCCTATTTAAAGAAGGAAGAACATTCCCAAAGGAATAGTCTAAAGACACAATTACTGAAATTGGAAAAAGAAGAACAAATGAGGCCCAAAGTCACCAGAAGGAGGGACCTAATAAAGATTAGAGAAGAAATAAATAAAATTGAGAAGAATAAAACAATAGAAAAAATCAATAAAACCAAGAGCTGGTTCTTTGAAAAAATAAACAAAATAGATAAACCCCTAGCCAGACTCATTAAGAGAAAAAGAGAATCTACACACATAAACAGAATCAGAAATGAGAAAGGAAAAATCACGATGGACCCCACAGAAATACAAAGAATTATAAGAGAATATTATGAGAATCTATATGCTAACAAGCTGGAAAACATAGAAGAAATGGATGACTTCTTAGAAAAATACAACCTTCGAACACTGAGCAAGCAAGAAACAGAAAAACTAAACAGACCAATCACCAGCGACGAAATCGTATTGGTAATCAAAAAACTACCCAAGAACAAAACCCCCAGGCCTGATGGATTCACCTCTGAATTCTACCAGACATATACAGAAGAAATAACACCGATTCTCCTTAAAGTTTTCCAAAAAATAGAAGAGGAGGGAATACTTCCAAACTCATTCTATGAAGCCAGCATCACTCTAATACCAAAACCAGGCAAAGACCTCACCAAAAAAGAAAATTACAGACCAATATCCCTGATGAACGTAGATGCAAAAATACTCAACAAAATATTAGCAAACCGAATTCAAAAATACATCAAGAGGATCATACACCATGATCAAGTGGGATTCATCCCAGGGATGCAAGGATGGTACAACATTCGAAAATCCATCAACATCATCCACCACTTCAACAAAAAGAAGAACAAAAATCACATGACCATCTCCATAGAAGCTGAAAAAGCATTTGACAAAATTCAGCATCCATTCCTGAATAAAACTCTCAACAAAATGGGTATAGATGGCAAGTACCTCAACATCATAAAGGCTATATATGACAAACCCACAGCTAACATCATACTTAACGGCGAGACGCTGAAAGCTTTTCATCTAAGATCGGGAACAAGACAGGATGCCCACTCTCTCCACTGTTATTCAACATAGTACTGGAGGTCCTAGCCACAGC